>QGSO01000276.1:1632668-1760911 GCA_011037825.1 Carya cathayensis
AAAGTGTGCTCCTTTTGTCATATGCAAAAAGTAAAAAGATTAGATTTGAATTTTTGAAAAGTGAATGATGATGTCTTTGACATGTGAATCTTTTTAAATTTGAATATGAAGTCTCATATGCCTATAAATAGATCATTTGAGAGCTTCACATTCACAACACCAAGAGCATACAATATTCATTCAAAGCTTTCATTCTCTCTTCTCTAAGCATTGAGCCTTAACCCTTGTTCATTTTGAGAGATATAGTTTGTGCTGTATTGTTCTTATTTCACTCATTGAGGAGTGTTTTCTGATAACTACCCACTATCAATTCTTGTATCAGTAAAAGGGTGTGTATAACCCTTGTGCGTGTAGAAAGTGTTCTACACAGGGAATAGTTGAATCACCACGTGTAAGGTGATTGCAAGTGTAGAGGGTGTTCTACACGGATCCTTTGTAGCGGTGTTGTTCAAAGGTGTAATAGGTTTCTATCTCCACCTGAAGGAGGTTGAATAGTGAATTCGGGGATCCTCAAGGGGTAGCTTGAGGCGAGGACGTAGGCAGTGGGGCCGAACCTCGTTAACATACTGAGTTTGCTTCTCTCTTACCCTTACTCTTTATATTTATTGTTGTTTTATATTTTGTTTATATTTTATATTGTATATTTGATTTATAATTGTTATTTTTTTAAATACAACTCAATTCACCCCCCCTCTTGTGTTAGTCATCTGGGCAACAATTGGTATCAGAGCTAGAGCTCTGTTATAAGATTAACTATCTTTTGAGTTAAGATCTTATGGCTAACATTGCAGCTTCATTTGGTGAAAGGTCAATCTAGCAGTCGGCCTCCACTCTTTTGTGGAGACAATTACTCATTCTGGAAAGTTAGAATGAGAATATTCCTTCAGGCTCAAGGTCGAGAAATTTGGAAATGCATGTACCCAAAAATCATACTATTATTGGAACAAAATGGGTTTTTAGAAACAAGAAAGATGAGTCCGGAGTCATTACTAGAAATAAGGCTCGACTTGTAGCCCAAGGTTTTAATCAAGAAGAATGAATCGATTATGATGAGACATATGCACCAGTCGCAAGATTAGAAGCTATTCGAATGCTACTTGCATATGCTTGTTATAAAGATTTCAAACTTTTTCAAATGGATGTTAAAAGTACTTTCTTAAACGGTTTTATAAATGAAGAGGTATATGTTGAGCAACCTCCAGGTTTTGAAAATCATATTTCTCCAAATCATGTTTTTAAACTCACAAAAGCATTATATGGACTCAAACAAGCTCCTAGAGTTTGGTATGAGAGACTCAGTGGTTTCTTGATTGAAAAAGGCTTTTCAAGAGGAAAAATTGATACAACTCTTTTCATTAAATACGAAAATGATGATATTCTTTTGATTCAGATTTATGTTGATGATATAATATTCGTTGCTACTAATGGAAATATGTGCCAAGTTTTTGCTAAGACTATGCAGAAAGAATTTGAAATGAGCATGATGAGAGAGTTTACATTCTTTCTCGGATTGCAAATTAAGCAAGCAAAAAGTGGGACATTCATCAATCAATCAAAATATATTAAGGAATTGCTGAAGAAGTTTGGGATGGAAGGTACTAAAGAAACTGGAACACCAATAAGCCCATCCACTAAACTTGATAAAGATGAATTTGGTAAACCAGTTGACTCGAAAGTATATCGAGGTATGATTGGTAGCTTATTATATTTGACAGCCAGTAGGCCAGATATTATGTTTAGTGTGTGCTTATGTGCACGCTTTCAATCATCTCCAAAAGAATCACATTTAATTGCCGTTAAGCACATTCTTAGATATCTTAGTAGTACAATTAATTTAGGGTTATGGTATCCTAAACACACATTTTTCGATCTAATCAGCTACACAGATGCAGATTATGTTGGCTGTAAAATAGATCGAAAAAGCACTAGTGGAGCATGTCACTTCTTAGGTTATGCACTAGTTTCCTGGTTTAGTAAAAAATAAAATTCTGTTGCACTATCTACTGCTGAGGCAGAATATGTTGCTGCGGGTAGTTGTTGTGCTCAAGTTCTTTACATGAAGCAACAACTTGAAAATTTTAAACTCATGTATAATCTCATTCCAATCAAATGTGATAATACAAGTGCTATAAATCTTTCAAAGAACCCAATACAACATTCGAGAACTAAGCATATTGAAATAAGATATCATTTTCTTCGAGATCATATGTAGAAAGGCGATATAGTACTAGAGTTCACAAACACTCACGATCAGTTAGCAGATATATTCACAAAACCTTTACCAGAAGATAGATTATGTATGATTAGAAGAAAAATAGGTATGATGCATGTTATGAATATCTCTTAAAAGATAGATCAGAGTTCATAAAAATAAAGAGATATTTTTTAAATACTTTTACATAAACTTGAGGTTCTTAGCCTCATGTTTGAGACGCTCATTCTCTTCATACAATATCATGTCATCTCTATCCATGGGAACTGTCAAGCGGAATGAAGAATCTAATAAAAATTTCAACTGTTTATTCTTTTGCCGAATGATTCATTCCCTTGTGTGAGACTCTTGAGTAATTCGTTGAAATACAACAATTTGTTCTTTAAGCTTTTCAACCTCATGGTTTTTGGTTTGTACCCACTGGAAAAAAGCAACAATGGAGGATGAGTAGCGAGTCCCAAGACTCACCAAGTTGTAGATAGCATCTCAGTCTGACTTATTAGCCAAACTATTATTCTCTTGCTGCAACATGGCACCAATGGTAGCTGCAGAAAGGACAGGAGAGTGAGGTGTAGAATACCTCATGGATGGATTTAGAGGAATGTTAGAAGAATGAGCCATTGAGAAAAGAATTGAAAAACTTAAAGTAAGAATGTTGAAAGAATGGAGATGAGTTATAGAGATGAGAATGAGATTTGATGCAAATCGGATAAACTTTAAGACTGATTTTATAGAGATAGCATAAAGAACAAAACAAACTATTATCTCTTCAAATCTTATTTAGTCAAAAGAAATACAAGATATGCTGGACACACATTGTCAAAAGTTTTCTTACTAAGCCAGCGAGATTAACAGTAGATTGTCCCTATTTTTCTAGTAAACGATGAACCTCTGCTGTTATCTGCCGATGTTGACCTTGTATCTAAACCCTTTCTCGTTCCAGCTCCTCTATTCGTGGTTGCAGATCATGAGCATACCAATCTGTAAATTTTTTCAACTATTTGTTTTCTTGCTTTAGCCTTTTGTTCTCTCTATCCTTATTAGCAAGCTTCTGTCGTAACTTAGATATTTGGATGTTAAGATGATCAATCTCACTCACCCTCGCCATTAACCTCCGAGACATGATCGTAACAGAGGCAGCATATTGACTACTGAGCATTCTTGATTCTGCAATAATCTCATAATCAACCCTACTAGAAAAACGGTTCTCTGCTCCTATCATGGTATTGACGGCCTCAGGAGAGAAGATTGATGGTTGATGCGTCAAGGGTTCTTGATTCAAGTCTGGAACATTAGTGAAAGAGAATTGTTCGGCCATTCTATCGTTATGGAAAAACAGAACTCAGGTTAAGAAGCGATATATATTTTTTTATCCGATAGGTGAAAATGATTTTTTTTTATAGAAACTCAGAGCCTTCAATCCCGTTTGTCAACAACATCAAGCGATTGTTTAAATCTCCAGCTGCACTAAATTCATAAAGTTAGGCTTCGAGGCTTTGCAACACTTGTCGGGTCACGGACGACTCCTTTTTTTCAACTATCTACAGTGTCTATTAACGCACCGTTTTCTTCAGTCCATTTACTTACTGTCGATCCTTTTTAATGATGCTAAAATGGGGAGAAGTTTTAGACTAGAACATTAATATTGTTTAAATTACTAAACTTGTTATATATGCTTGTAAACTTATTTATATGCTTGGAATTATATTTATAATTTTTCTTAAAAAACTAACGCATATTCTCAGGGGGAGCTTAAGTATTAATACAGGTTTCAGATTCTATCAAGTATTTGTCATCATCAAAAAGGGGGAGATTGTTGAACCCAAGGTTTCAAGTTTCATGTGATTATAAATCTACACATGGATTTTGATGATAACAAATGAAGGAGTCTAAGCTCAAGTTGTCCACACAATGGAATCAAGCACATCAAGGAACCAAGCATGAGCAAGAAGGGAACAAGTTCACATTAAAGTCATTGAGTAATGTTGTAAATCTCTTAAAAATTTGAAATTAGGATTAAGACTCAAAATTAATATTTTATCATAAAGCATTAAAATACATTTTCTACATGTGCATGAATATTTTTGAAAATTAAATTTGAAAATTTTGAAAGATGATTGATTGTTATCTTTCACATGTGCATGACATGATTAAATGTTTGAATTTTGAGAATATTAAAGATGATTGATTGTCATCTTTCACATGTACATGTTTTATTTGAATATATTGAAAAGTGATTGATACTTTTCTTGACTTATGCAAAAGGAAGATGTCTTTGTTTGAAAAATTTGAAAAATAAAGTATGCTCCTTTTGTCATATGCAAAAAGTAAAAGATTAGGTTTGAATTTTTTGAAAAGTAAAGTGTGCTCCTTTTGTCATATGCAAAAAGTAAAAGATTAGGTTTGAAATTTTTGAAAAGTAAAGTGTGCTCCTTTTGTCATATGCAAAAAGTAAAAAGATTAGGTTTGAATTTTTTGAAAAGCGAATGATGATGTCTTTGACATGTGAATCTTTTTAAATTTGAATATGAAGTCTCATATGCCTATAAATAGATCTTTTGAGAGCTTCACATTCACAACACCAAGAGCAAATAATATTCATTCAAAATTTTTATTCTCTCTTCTCTAAGCATTGAGCCTTAACCCTTGTTCATTTTGAGAGATATAGTTTGTGCTGTATTGTTCTTATTTAACTCATTGAGGAGTGTTTTCTGATAACTTACCCACTATCAATTCTTGTATCAGTAAAAGGGTGTGTATAACCCTTGTGCGTGTAGAAAGTGTTCTACACAGGGAATAGTTGAATCACCACGTGTAAGGTGATTGCAAGTGTAGAGGGTGTTCTACACGGATCCTTTGTAGCGGTGTTGTTCAAAGGTGTAATAGGTTTCTATCTCCACCTGAAGGAGGTTGAATAGTGAATTCGAGGATCTTCAAGGGGTAGCTTGAGGTGAGGACGTAGGCAGTGGGGCCGAACCTCGTTAATATACTGAGTTTGCTTCTCTCTTACCCTTACTCTTTATATTTATTGTTGTTTTATATTTTGCTTATATTTTATATTGTATATTTGATTTATAATTGTTATTTTTTTAAATACAACTCAATTCACCCCCCCTCTTGTGTTAATTATTTAGGCAACAATATTCATTCAGCCATGTTCATTTATCATGTTCATTGATATTCTAGGCATGTTCATTTATCATCAAGCTAATATATAGTGTGTTTGGAAATTGGTCTAAGGTGTCTAACTTAATGATTTAGTTGATCTTAGCCATACTTTAAAAGTTTCTATTTATTTGTATGTGCTTAGAATGGCCAATTTGGATTATTGGGCGCTAAAGCATTGCTTTTATAATGTGATAATCGTGCCTCTGGATGATCTTTTTGTCAATATTCTAAGAATGTTTATCTAACTGCTTGTGAGGTTATGGCTTCCTATAATATAGTATCCTCCATACGATACAAAGTATTGCTAAGTTCAATAGATTCTTAAGAACTATCTTGGATTTTGCTATTGCATAACACTTTGTTAACTTTCATAATGATTTTGAAATTGAAAGTGAATGTCACTTATTATAGATTAGTAGTGGTCATTCTATTTATTTATTTATTTATTTTTTTTGCTCTTCTTTAGCACCAGGCTGGGCAACCATATTTCAGCGCAAAATCTTGGAATTAATTGGTCCAAGAGTAAACCAACGAGGCAAAAGAAAATAAATGTTTTGTTGAGTGTGTGAGGGTTTGGGCTTTCTCTAGTGTCTAGGTTGTTGTAAGGTTTATAGCCTTCTCTTGTTGTTGATTAGGAGTTAAGACAAGGTTCACTACAACAAATTGAAGTTTTTCCCACGAATTCTTTTTCCATTACATAAGATGGTGGCAAACAGGCACTAATTGTCTCCAAATTCATCCATGGAAAAGAAATTGGCTTTTTACCATGAGATTAGTTTGGTTGGAATATTTTAGTGGTAAAAACTATTTTTATCACTAATAAATATATCTTTTCCCACCACTTTGCATTAGTAGAAAAAAAATTAAAATTAAAAATTGGTCTTCATGGTTTATATGCTTTAACGATTAAAAAATTTCTGAGCCATGAAATGGACTTAATCGCAAAAGTGTATATGGTTTCTATTTTAATGTATCTGTCAGTAAACGATTATTTGCCACGAGAAATAGGCTTTTTGCCACGACTTGAAGTGGCCGGTAAAATCAAATAAAAATAGTTCCCTCAAGTCATTTCCCCGCGATACCCCGCGAGACCCCTCTCCCCTTTCTTCTGTTTTCTTCCCCAACCCTTTCCTTTCTTCCCCAACCATCCCCCAACCCCACCTCGCGATAATGCCTAAACCACTCCTTATAGACTGCGGCGCCTTCGCGGAAAGCATACGATCCACCCCACGTCGCAACCTCACCGACGCAGCCGCTTAAATCCGGCTTCATGCCCTAGCCTCCATCATCATCTCCGCAGCCGAAAATCAGTGGGTGCGTCCCCTCTCTCACTCAATTCATTTACACAGTAAGCCTCTCTCTCTCTTCTTCCTCCGTATTCTGTCTCTATCGGTTGGTTGCTTGTGTACCATTTGTGTGAATTTGGCATGGATATTTAAGATTTGAACGAAACTCCATTCATATGTTTGGTGTCAGCTATTTGGTTTTCTTTTATTGATGCTTCAAATCTAGAATGGTAGAGATAATTTCCTATACATATGCCCGCTATTTAGACAGAGGAGGCTTTGGTGATTCGCATCCTCTGATTTCTCATCCTATTTGTATTTGATTTATATTTGAAAAGCTGTTACTCTCCAGTTAATGTGTGAAAATCTCCAGTTAATGTGTCAATTTCAACCTCTGCATGTTGCACCATATGTAAAGTACCTGAAGGGGTTTCCTTGACCAGTCCTCCAGTCAAAGTTAATATCTGAGTGTAATGTAGAATCCATGTGCTGAAAGATCTATTCGCTCCATATAGCATGCATTTGCCAGCTGTAAATATTAGAAAACACAACCACCCACTACTTATAATTGGAAAATTCCCCATGAAAACAATGGATTCCAATCTAAAACCCTACCTGGATTTTACACAAGTTACTGATAAAAGTAAGCAGTACAAACGCTAAAGCCTATCCTATGTACATAGGAGGTTTTTTCACCTAATAGCCCCCATAAGAAAGAACTTATCCAAAATAAGAGACCATACACTTGTTTGTCAGATCATCCAAGGAACATAATGAAGGAATTTTTATCCAAAACTAAGCAAATGGAGGTACCTCAGCAAATGAGCTGAAATTGTTTTGTGAAGCGATGGGCTCCATACGTGCCTTTATTTGCTCACATGCATCCAAAACTGCAGCTCCATATATATCAGAACTTGCATATGCTGCTGTTGGTGATGAGTTTGGAACCGGATTTGGCAGAAGCATGTAAACAACATAATATAAGTTTGTATGCAGATAGTATCTATGATGCACTTATGCCTACATGCAGACAATTTGAAAAGAAATCCATGATCTCTTTCAAAAATGCACATAAAACTTATGTGCGATTAATTAATTATTTCCTCTTTAATTTAGAAGTATTATTACATGGTTCTAAGGTTGATTGGTGATAGGAAAGATACCTAGTCACACAATTGCCAATGCAGAGAGCTTTAGAATCTATTAGAAAGGACCAACAATTTTTAATTATTATAAAAAACAAGCAAGTAGAAGGTGATTATAAATTATCTGTCAATATGGACTGCAAATAAATATTACAATACTTCTTGATGATGTTGCTCTCTATGTCAGGCAAGTGTATGTTATTGCCATATGTTTGGCTATATTGTTATACGACAATAGCAATGTATATAAGGACAAATCTTTAACACCCCTACCATTGTATTCAGCTTTTCTAATGCTGAGATAACAGGACATACCCATGCAAAGTCTCACACGTGAGTCTGTGACACAAACACAGCTTTTCCACTAAATATGGTCTAGAGTAAATTCCTATTCCTTTCCAAGAATAAATATATGAAACCTTTAACAAAAGTGTCTGCTATTACCTTGTCAGTACTTGTCTCTGATTATTAAGACATAATTGAGAGAGATATTGAAGGCAGAAGCAGCAACCTGAGCAACTTTTGTGTGTAAACCTTGGCCCATTTCAACACCTCCATGCGTAACTAAGAGAGTTCCATCAGTTTAAACATGTACAAGAGCACCAGCCTACAGTCATTAGGAAGCTTCATATAATCAAGATTCTGATAACATGATTAATATATATTGAATGTAAAATTCATATCCCAAGAGCTTAAACATGATAGCAAATTATACCAGCAATGAAATGGTTAAGAAACCTATGTAATTTTCAAAAGATATCAGTATGTGTGTTCTAGGAAAAAATCAAATTAATTCAGGATAATAAAAAGGGATCAAATGCCTCACTTGAAACAGAAGCTAAAAGGTGAATTTAATGCACAATGGATCAGTTGAAATACCCTGAAAAATATGGGACTTGAATTTTGAGAGATAAAATATTCAGGCAAGCAAAGATCTAGAAATAAAACAGGGCACAACTAGTTATACAAATCAGAGAGAGAGAGAGAGAGAGAGAGAGAGAGAGAGAGAGAGAGAGAGAAGTCCAGAGAGATATGGCATACAGATGAAAGCAAAATAGAACTACCCCTTTCTGAAGTTTGTTCGTTCATACTACAGAAAAAATAGAAAGCTCAATCCTAAACCTTCTAACTTATAGCCTAAAATATTCAAATGAATTACCAAAGGCCTTTGCAGCCAAGTGATAGATCTTCTCTCCCAGATTTACCTATATAGCTTCCAAAATAAATTAAAAATAATTTTAATTATATAAGTAAGAAAATTTATTAATCTTTATAATTAGGGATAGCCCAAGTACACAGGTAGTGTACAAGAGAAAAACACCTAATTACAATCTATGAGATAATTAAAGCAGCCTAAAAATCATTAAATTTAACCCCCTTCCATACAATAGCCTTAGCCAAAACTTTACAAATAATGGAAAAATGAATCTCTAATCCCCCCCCCCCCCCAAACGAACGTTCTCTACTTTCAAAACAACATTTTTTCCTCTCATTCCATATGCACCACATAAGAAATAATGGCACCATCTTCCAAACAGCCACCATTTCACGAATGCTCCAAATTCCACCCCAACAATCCAAAAGATCCACCACCTTCCTAGTCATCACCCATGCAATATCCAGCCTAACAAAGATCTCATCCCACAAAGCTTTCACCACATCACAATAGAGAAGAAGGTGATCCACCGATTCCCCATTACTTTTTTCATATAAGTAAGAAATAAATTTTATTCATTTGAATGAAATAGGCATAGCCCGTGTACACAGGGAGTATACAAAAGAACACCTAAATACATTCTAAATTAAGGAAAGAAAGGAATGAATATTTTTTCCATCAAGTACAATAGCTGAGATCCAAAGCATCAAGGTGCACATAAAAAAATGAATGGAGCTCTACCATCGTGCACTCCCTATCCTGAAAACATTTTTCTTTCCTTTCCGACCATGTACACCACATGATAAACAACGGGATCATCTTCCAAACTGCCGCCACTTGAGAGCAGCCTTGAAGTTCCTTCCAACAGGCCAGTAGATCCACCACCTTCGAATGCATTACCCAGGCAATATCCATTCTTCTAAAGATCTCATCCCAAAACCCCATTGTAACCCCACAATGCAATAGTAGTTGGTCTATAGATTCTCCATGTTTTTTACACAAATAACACCAATCCATGTCAAATCTCTGGAAATTTGCCCACATACCACTATGTGCAGCTATTAACCGCCCTTTGACTTGTCTTATCATTGTCATATCCTGCCAATCTCATTAATTAACTACATTGCACAACCATAAGAGTTGTGCATGTATTCGTTCCTGTGATCTTTGTGCAAATACCCTACACTATGCCAATGATTTTGATAGTGAATGGCCAAGTTGTTGGTTTGAAGTTGGTGAGTTACAAACATCTCACCAACTGCTGTTTACCAATCTATTAATTAGAGCAGTACCTATTAAATTCTTAGTTAACAATTTCCCATATCCTTATATGATGTTTGTTACTATTTGGCCAGCTTCATACGATGGATAAGTCTTGGATGCATATTGAAGATAGATTGCATTCCACTGAGTATGCTGAAGGGGTTAGACAATTCATCGCTATGGCCATTTCCCACACTGCTAATACTGATCAGATTAGGTGTCCATGTAAAAGATGTCGGAATAGAGCCTTCCACTCCAGTCGTACAGTTGAAGATCATTTGTTCTTCAGAGGGATTGATCCAACTTATACTATATGGATATTCCATGGAGAAGATGATCCATTCCTTTCTGCGACTTTTTCCGATGAAGAAGAAGATGATACATTGGCCCATAGTGATTATATTGATGATATCGAGGAGATGTTAGATGACATCCGTCATGGGTCATTTATGGAAAATGATATCATAGATGACGGATCATCAAATGCAAACGAGCAACCCTCCACCTCTACGGCTCCTGTCAACTCTAATTTCGAGGACTTGGTCTCTGATGTTAGACGTCCACTTTATCCTTCATGTACTAAGTTCTCAAAACTATCATTCATCGTCAAGCTGCTTCACATCAAGAGTGTAGGTGGGTGGACTGTGAAGTCCTTCGATATGGTGATAACACTATTGCAAGAGGCATTTCCTGATGCCTTATTCCCTGACTCATATAATGATGCCCGTCGCTTGGAGCGGGGATTGGGCTTTAGTTACGAAAAGATCCATGTTTGCCCAAATGATTGTGTCTTGTTTTGGAAGGAAAATTCATCGTACAATGAATGCCCCAAATGTAAGGCATCTAGGTGGGAGCAAAGCACAATTCATGGACGAAGGATACCCCAAAAAGTACTCCGACATTTTCCCCTAAAGCTGCGCTTGCAGAGGCTATATATGTCAAAGAAGACAGCCCAAGACATGAGATGGCATGTAGATGGACGTGTTGACGATCCGACTTGCATGCGACACCCATCATATTCGAAGGCTTGGAAGGACTTTGATAACAAACATATGCCATTTTCCAAAGATCCTCGCAATGTTAGACTTGGTTTGGCCAGTGATGGGTTTAACCCATTTAACAACATGAGTAGACCGTACAGCATTTGGCCAATACTGCTTGTTCCATACAACTTGCCCCCCTCGTCCTGCATGAAAGAACCATACACCATGTTGTCATTGTTAATTCCTGGCCCTAAGTCACCGAGTAATGATATTGATGTATTTTTGCGTCCTCTACTCGATGAGTTGAAGGAGTTATGGGACGAGGGTATTCGTACCTATGATGCATACAGTGGGCAACACTTTATGTTGCATGCAGCGCTACTTTGGACAATCAATGACTTCCCCGCATATGCCAATCTTTCTGGGTGGAGTACAAAGGGCAAGATGGCATGCCCCCATTGCACTACTGACACAAATTCACAATGGTTGGTATATGGTCGCAAGCATTGCTATATGGGTCATCGACGATGGTTGGCCCCAGATCACAGTTAGAGACGGGAAAAAAAATGCTTTTAATGGACATGAAGAGCACAGACTCCAACCATCAAGGGTCGAGGGAGAGGAATTGCTACAACAATTAGACCAAGTGTCACATGTTCAGTTTGGTAAATCTTCTATGAAGAGGAAACGAACTCCCAATCATCTTAATTGGACGAAAAAATCAATATTTTTTGAGCTTCCTTACTGGTTATCCTTAGGTTTGAGACATAATCTGGACGTCATGCATATTGAGAAAAACATATGCGATAACATTCTTGGAACATTGTTGAATATTGAAGGTAAAACTAAGGACTCTGCGAATGCACGTAAAGATTTGGCAAATCTTGGAATAAGGAAAGAATTGCATTTACAACATGATGGCGAGTCTATAACCATGGGTCTTGGTTGCTACATGTTAAACATAAATGAGCGAAGGGCTTTTTGTGCATGGTTGTCAAAAGTTAAATTCCCTGATGGGTTTGCATCGAATATTGCCCGTTGTGTCAATGCTAGTGAGGGAAAGATAAGTGGAAAGAAGAGTCATGATTGTCACTTATTTATGCAAGCACTGTTGCCGGTCGTGATTGGTGGGTTCTTACGACCCGATGTGCGTCAAGCCTTACTAGAGTTGAGTTGGTTCTTCAAAGAATTATGTTCCCGAACTTTGAACTTACCAGTTTTGCATCGTCTTCATGAACATATTCCCATCATTCTCTACAAGCTAGAAATGATATTCCCTCCAGCTTTTTTTGATATCATGGTGCACCTTTCTATTCACTTGATAGAGGAGGCTCTACTTGCAGGACCCGTGCAATACAGATGGATGTATCCTTTTGAGAGGTATCTAGGAAAGTTCAAACGGTACGTCCGCAATAGAGCCCGTCCTGAAGGATCTATTGCTGAGGCATATGTGCATCTCGAGTGCCTTACATTTTGCTCTATATACCTCCATGATATAGAAACTAAATATAATCGAGAGAAACGCAATAGTGATAACCTTATTGGTTCCGCTGATGAGGGGAATAGGGCAAGTTTATCTGTTTTCTCACAAAAAGTAAGACCATTAGGGATAGGGCACTCCCATAAATTAGCCGACACACTAATGGTCAAGGCACGATGGTATGTTCTTAATAATTGCGTGGAGGTTGAGCAATACATTGAGTAAGTATATAATTGTAATGTTCAATTCTTTAGGTTTTGACTAGTATTTACCAGGAACTGTCTAACAAAATACTTGTATTGACAGGGATCATTATAACAAGATGAAAGAAGAGAACCCTGATAACATCGATCGTAGGCACTAGAGTTAGTTTCCATCGTGGTTCAGGGCACGAGTAAGAGACGAAACCTTCCGGTTACATATATTATTATTAAGGGAAACGTGAAGAATTATATGTAATTCTGATCGCTTTTTTCTTTCGTGTTTCTTTGTAGATTCGAGAGTTGCGTGCAATTAGGCCCGCAGAGGTAACCGACGACATTTATGCATTAGCATGTGGTCCAGATCCATGGGTCGCATCTTATGCTGGATGCATAATGAATGGTGTGCGATTTCATACAAAAGAGCGTGAAAGGCATTGCCGCACTCAAAACAGCGGGGTTGTGGTTCATGGCGAGCATCGGGGATCCCCTGTTGACTTCTATGGTGTTTTGCATGATATTATAGAAATACGCTACATGGGTTGGCGTAAGGTTTATCTATTTCAATGCGGTTGGTATGACGTTGGTGACCCCAGAAGGGGGATACGGGTCTGGGACCACTTAACGTTGGTGAATACTGCCAGGTAATGGTATAAAGATGAGCCTTTTGCCCTTGTGTGCCAAGCTAGTCAAGTATTTTATTTGGCCGATCCAATTTTGGCTGGATCTTGGCATGTAGTCCATAAGGTAACAACTAGGAATGTTTACGACATTTGCCCAATGACGTCTGTTGGGGATGCCCATGATGATGGTGAGTCATCATGGGGTGATTCAAATGATGACGATCACAATAATCTGGACAACTATCCCCCTATTCTCGACCTTGATGAAGTGGTGTCCAATCCATTGAACCGACTCGATGAAGAGCATTTGCATGTTGATGCAACAAATATGGCCAATCCAGACCCGTCTGAACCTGTTGATGATGATGTCTTTAATGAGCATGACCCACTTGACGATGAAATGGGAATGGAGGACAGAACTGCCAATGACAACTCTGACAACGAGTCCGACCATCCTCTGACTAGGGAGGATGATGATGATTGCCGTAAGAATTGATTGTTGTATTTTCAGTGATGCACTAATGAATAAACTTCATTTCAATGATATGTTGTGTCAAGTAGTTTTGCACTACTAACAAACTAATATAGGTTCCATTTCACGTCCACATGCTCACCTATAATTGTTGGAAATCAATTATATGTGAGTAGTTAACCTAATATGGTAGCTGACTACGTGTATGTGTGTTATGCGCAGACAATGCATCTACTTGATGATCTGGCCGAATTGTTAGAAGATCACTGGGAAGCAAGCATAGGAATGCTTATGGTATGTTCGTGGAGCACATGTGCTTTTCAGAAATTTTGTGCCTAGATATAGGTTGGTGTCTTATCTCTGATGTCGAAATGGCTGGAACTTTTTCATATAGACCAAGGCTATGCAATTACAATATGATTTATTATTTGTAGGATAACTTGTTGGCCTAAAATATGTTTTTGAGAAGCATATATAATGTTGTTAGCTAACTATATTCCAATTGTGTTGAAAGGTAGGTGTTTGGAAATGGTGGTGAAAGGTAGTTGTTTGGAAAGTAATGTATACCTCAAGATGGTGAAGGTAAAAATAGAATGGTCATTATAATTATGGGAAGAATATGGGTGTGATAGTATTTTCAGCTTTCTATGTAAAATTTGAGTAAGAAGAAAACAAGAGTCCGCTCCATGTACTCAATGACCAAGTTTAGGTATGGATAATATTTGGCAGCTACCTCGCTTGGCACAATTGTAGTTAATCACCTGAATTATTAATATCAACTTAGAGATATAAGTTAAGAGTTACGGTGAGATGCAACAATGACCTTTGTGCAGATACATGTGAATGCACTTTAAATTGAAAGTTAAAGTATGTAACATAGTGTCCCATGGCAATGCAATGCTGTTTGTGGCAGTGATCGTGTGTTGGGATCCTCAAAATCACAACTTGCTAGCCAATGGTTAAAGTTGAATGTCCAATCTATATTATAAAAATTGCTGATATGAAGTCAAATCTCAACAATTCAACCTAAATGAGTAAGCTGTGTAACTGAAAGGTTTAGGAAACTTTGTAGTTCAGCTATGCAGACCATAAATGTGGATTTAGTATGGGTCGTTTCTGAATTAACCAGATCACATATTGATGCACAATAAGATTCCATCAAAGCACTCTAGATGGATCACATAGGGTATAAATGCAACCCATTGGGGGAGTAATATACATTGACAAATGCAAGAAGTTTTAAATGGAATTGGTAGCTGATGCAAAGTTAAAAATACATGGGTAGGGATGCACATCTAGGGGTACCTACGTGTTCCGGATGTATAATCGTTACTTAATCAAGGTATCAAATAGTCTTGAATGCAAATTAAAGCCTTTCAAATAACGTATAGAACAAGGATTTAATTGGAAATAGCCAATGACTCTGGAGGTTGATAAAATGATTTATACATAATAGGCCAACTAATTTGTTAAATTAAAACCAAGAGAAAAGGTTACGTTGCTTGCATGTTTGATATAGGTAAGTATTACAACTGCTGATATGAAATTTGGAGCCAAGAACTCACTTAGGTAAAGAGCTGGGGCAGTTATATATCCTTATTTGGTAGTATCAAGATGTGTGGGAAATGAACATAAGCTTTCTCACATTTTCCTCACTTGATGATGGATTAATTGATCATGAAGTTAGCCACAATTCAGGAAAATATTGGGAAAACATAGTTCAGGTTTGAAGATATTTTCCTATACTCCCCCTATAATGGTTCCATTTACAGCATGTTAAAATTAGATTAACCTGAACATGCATGTTTTATGAGATGTCAAAAAGTGGAATCCAAAGTGTACAAATATTATTGAAAGCAAAAAGGTACACATTTGTGCAGCAGGCTTATGCTCGTGGCCGTTGCAAGTTTGCAATTAAATAATTAATTAAAGAGAATAAAGGTTAATTGATTATAGAATTTCAGAATAAGCTAGCTAAGGTCCTATTGATTATTATAAATTATTATCTTCCACGATAACTAACTAAACCTGGCCAGTAAAGAAAAGAATACCCTGCCAATTATTTCTCACATTCTGAAGGAGTCATGACAAGCATGCAAGTTAGTGAATTGGAATATTTAACCAAAATTAATACCAAAGTACCTCCGTAATAACATTTGAAATAATTAGTGAATTGGTGGAATGCACTAAGTTGCTATTGATTTCAATAGCAACTTAGTATATAAGTATATGGCTATTGAAATTGTCAGGTTTATTTAGTGAGATGGGAAAGAAGGGGTGAATTATCATTATGGGAAGAAGAGGCGAGCAATTCTGTTAATAACAACCAAACTGCAGTATACAAGCATAATGGAGTTAATAAGTCCTTAACTAGTGTAGAATGAATTATAATACCAGAATTGGTGTAAGATATAATTAATTATTGATGGAGAGAGCTACATATATGGTTCTGGATCAAGCTAGTTAAAGTTTTACGTGTCACTTCAGCGAATTGACTAAGTATATATGTACTTATATACTTGGTACTAATGGCTAATGTCAGAATAAATGCAAGAGCACGCAATTGCATAACCAGGTTGACATGTAGTCCTGATGGCCATCCAACACAGATTAATAAACCAAAAAATGAAACTAAGAACTAATTTTGGACATAGATAATTCAACCATAACCAGAGAGCGGGAGATTTGTGCTTAAAGGGCGGGATAGGAAATTTGTGATGATGGCTTTTGGGTGGGAAATGGCGCCAGACATGGGGTCCACAGCAAGGCTGAACTGAAATCTGGAATGATAAGGGAGTGACAACTAATAAATTTCTGGCAAGTCAGAGGGTTGGAAAAGTTTGAATTAGAGACAACCAAAGTTACGAGGATCCTCAGTTCTCCAACCATACATATTTCCAGTTGAAAATAGGCTGGAGATTGGTCTCAAGGTTTTCCTCCATCTACGGGTTCACCTCATCTCCCCACAGAGCTGCTAATATTTCCTGCCAATCTATTCAACACAAGCTGCTGAACTATCATCTGGACAACTACAAACCTTGCTACAAAAATCAGGTACACATTGCAAATAAAAAGAACTGAAAAAAGTGTGCTTCTCTTTCTGAAGGATTTTAAGAAAGAATCGATTGAGGAAAAGCATTTTTCCTTGTACTATCACCTTCCATCCTTTCGGTTGTTAGTTAGCATTGTCTCTTCTTGTTCTTATGCTTAGGCAGATTGCTCATGGAGGTATCAAGTTAGGAAGGCCAGTAGATTACTTTAAGGTTTGCAAGAAAAAAGTAGATGCACTTCCCATCACCTGCATCCAGTTTTTGTCATCTTGGAAGTTGGTATTTCACATAGTTTTCACAAATATAAACAATGGTTTGTGTTTTTTTAACCATTGTTTCTATTTGTGGGAAACCAGAGGATAGAATTTAGCTATCCTCCATCTACAAACATGCATTTCAAAATATTATTGAAGTTACTTCTTGATGTAAACGCTTTTGAAAATGTTTTTATATTTTCATTACTAGCATTGATAAGCCTTGCAATCTGAACTTGTTGATAAATTCAAGACAGTTGGAGAAGTAGTTACTTTTTGGTGATGTAGTTTAATACATGGGAAGTCAGAATAGTTGAGTTGAGTAAAATATAGGCAAACTTAGAGTAAAACTTGGCTGCCATGAAACAGATTTTGCAGAAGTTACCATGGGTAGTAACTTCGACAATTTGGCATGTAGTTGGATATTTATAAAGGTCATTAATACATAGCTGTTAATGAACAAGGTTGAACTAATATACATAAATTCAGATCATTTGTTAGTGACAGTATTCATTTGAAAATATACACTAACCAAATTGCAACATACACAAGTTCAGAGTGCTGTATGTTATTGTTAAATATTTTCAAAATGTTGCACTGCATTTAAGAGCCTGATTTGCGTAAAAACAGAAACCATGGAGAAGAATAATTCTAAAACATACAATCTGGCAGATTTTCAAACACAATATCTGATTCCAATTGTGCCAAGTTATGAATTCCAATTTTACATCTTGTTATTGCTACATGTAAAATCCAGCTTAGCTTGATTAACTAAATATGAGCCCAATAGAAACAGAAACTTTTCTTAAAGCATTATATGCTGTGAGTTATGTTACGTAAAGTCAAATTATACATAGCAAGTTAGAATAAGGTAAGTCTGCCACCCCACTCACTTAGGAGAGCCTTACATTGCCTAGGCCCATTAATCCAGCTGGTCATAAGTTTTGGTTTCACCATCATAAACATAGGGCTGAATTTGTCCAATGGGTTAAATTTGAAGCAAAAACTGACCCTTTCATTATTTCTGCACTAGATATCCTGTTAGTAACAACAGAAAATGTTGTTATAATGCGACCAACATAAAACTAAGGGTCCATTACTCATTTAATTAATACCACGCATTCATTTGTAATTAAAGTGTACTTTATGCACTTACATCTATTGTTGGTGCATATTGGAAAACAGGTTGCTATTTCCACCCACTAGCAAGTTCAAGGATGGTGAGAAGTATAAAGTTTCCGGGGGGGGGGCGAGTTAGAAATGGTAGAGTTGAGATTGGAAGCAGTCCAACTCTACCAGCATTGCCTCCTAGGACCGTGTTGCGGGATGAGCCAGACTCAAATGAATCAACTCAGGATGTGGGAGCTGCGGGCCCACAAGAGGTTTTGGGTGGTAACCAGGTTGGAGAGGGGCACACAAATACAGGTATGTAATACATATTTTCCAAGCTATATACTTTAATGGGTTATACTCAATGGATTAATTATGGTCAAGTACATAATATTTCTTATATAATGGTAGCTATATATAAAGTAAACATATAACGAGTTTGATGTATTCTTGTAGATCCACCTATGAAGAAAAGAGGACGGGGGCCAGCGAAGGGCACACTATTTGAGAGAATGAGGAAAGTGGGAAAAATACCACTAGTTATACAAGATGGTCATCGAGGGCCATCTTGCGAGAATGCAGCAATATTTACTGGCCATTTAACGGAGATAATTAAAGTACATGCCGACATGACGCATGCTAGTTGGAGTTGTGTACCCGAAGCCGAAAAGCAAGAACTGATTGACCGAGTTAGGGTATAGTTCAACACTTTATGTTAAACTATATAAGTTGTATGCAATCTCTTCCAACTTATATACGCACACATATTCGCTTTAATCATGTAACAAAGTGATTATTTGATATTGCAGGCAGATTTTGTTCTCGATTGGACTAGAGACAACCATAGAGAGATGGTTGAGACACATTTAGCCTACAAGTTTAATGCATATCATTATGCATTACACAAAGTGTATTTAAAATATGGTTCACATGAAGAGGCCCTACGTGGTGGGACGGAGAAGGTGGAGAAAGCAGTATGGGAAAAGCTATGTGTTGCCCAGATGACTAACACAAGAGGGGGGGTGAATTGAGTTATATTAAAAAAATAACAATTATAAATCAAATATACAATATAAAATATAAACAAAATATGAAACAACAATAAATATAAAGAGTAAGGGTAAGAGAGAAGCAAACTCAGTATGTTAACGAGGTTCAGCCCCACTGCCTACGTCCTCGCCTCAAGCTACCCCTTGAGGATCCCCGAATTCACTATTCAATCTCCTTCAGGTGGAGATAGAAACCTATTACACCTTTGAACAACACCGCTACAAAGGATCCGTGTAGAACACCCTCTACACTTGCAATCACCTTACACGTGGTGATTCAACGATTCCCTGTGTAGAACACTTTCTACACGCACAAGGGTTGTACACACCCTTTTACTGATACAAGAATTGATAGTGGGTAGGATATCAGAAAACACTCCTCAATGAGTGAAATAAGAACAATACAAGCACAAACTATATCTCTCAAAATGAACAAGGGTTAAGGCTCAATGCTTAGAGAAGAGAGAATGAAAGCTTTGAATGAGAGTTGTATGCTCTTGGTGTTGTGAATGTGAAGCTCTCAAATGATCTATTTATAGGCATATGAGACTTCATATTCAAATTTAAAAAGATTCACATGTCAAAAACATCATCATTCATTTTTCAAAAATTTCAAACCTAATCTTTTTACTTTTTGCATATGACAAAAGGAGCACACTTTGCTTTTCAAAAATTTCAAACCTAATTTTTTACTTTTTGCATATGACAAAAGGAGCACACTTTACTTTTCAAAATATTCAAACAAAGGCATCTTCCTTTTGCATAAGTCAAGAAAAGCATCAATCACTTTTGAAAATATTCAAATAAAACATGCACATGTGAAAGATGACAATCAATCATCTTTAATATTTTCAAAGTTCAACCCTTTAATCATGGCATGCACATGTGAAAGATGACAATCAATTATCTTTCAAAATTTTCAATTTTAATTTTCAAAATATTCATGCACATGTGGAAAATGTATTTTAATGCTTTATGATAAAATATTAATTTTTGAGCCTTAATCCTAATTTCGAATTTTGAAGAGATTTACAATATTACTCTATGACTTTAATGTGAACTTGTTCCCTTCTTGCTCATGCTTGGTTCCTTGATGTACTTGACTCCATTGTGTGGACAACTTGAGCTTGAGACTCCTTCATTCTTTGAATTCATTTGTTATCATCAAAATCTATGTGTAAATATATAATTACACAAAACTTGAAATCTTAGGTTTAACACTATGTGAACGGTGGGTGAGTGCAACATTCAAGGTATTTCATATTCATTTAAGTTTCTGATTTATAATTACCACTTCAAAAAGGGCAGCTAAAAAACTAGTCTTAGGCACCTCGCAGCCCAAGTAGGTTGCATACTTTATATGTTTGTTTTTGCATAAGTTATAAATAATACATCTATTATAATTGAGTAAGGGGGATTAATGGTCATTGGATACGAATGTAGGAGAAGTCCAAAAGGAACTGTTCAAATAGGCAAAAACTGAAGGTCAAACATACCGACGGGCGAAAATCCTTTATACGGATATTAGAGGAGAAGGTTTGTGATAACCATGTTTGTTAATATAAAACATATGCTGTTTATGGGGTTCAATAAATTTACTGATACTTGTCTGTTTCAGCGGGAGACGGCGCCAAATATGGTAGCATTCTATAAGGAAACACATTGGTCAACACGGAAGGGTAAATTCATCAATGCTGCAACCGAACACAATTACGTAAGAGTGGTGTTCAATTTATTTTTATTTCTTGTAACAGGCTGCAAAGGCCTTTATTAAGTAACTGATTTTCCTTTGAATACATTTTTCAGAATCTAATGATGGAGAGGTTAGCTGAAAAAGATCTGGAAGATGATGTAGAAGAAGCGGCTGACACGATATTTAAAGAAGTCTTGGGAAACAGATCTGGGTATGCAGTAGGGATGGGCCACATGGTGATTCCAGATCCCTCTCCTTCAATGCAGAACAGTAGGGCATATATCCGTCTATCGGAGGAGAATCAACGTCACAAGATTGAAGCGGAAATGTACAAGACCAAACTGGATGCTATGATGGGTGATATTGCGGACTTGATGAGGAATTTTTCTGAGCATGAGAAGCTCTTAATGAGCTATCGGAGCACTGATCAGTATGGAAACGGTAGTGAGTCTCATGGAGAGACTCACCGAGATGCTTAGGCATCTCACTTGATTTAACCATTTTTTGTGGAGGGACCTTTTTGTTGGTGAATATTTTTGTGGATTGGTGATAAAGTATGTAACAATCCAGTGGCAAAGACATTATGTCCCTCTTAAGTACATTTTGGTATTTTAGTATTATAGATAGGGTGCATATCTATTAACCAGTGCAGGAAAAGTAAGAGTGAAGGGTTTACTTTTTGACTTGTAGCTAAGTTGTTGTTATGAAAGGGTAAGTTCTGAATCAGACATGGTAGAAATATTGCTAATGGTTTCTAACAGATTTGAAATTGTCTTCAGCAACACTCCAATAAGCAGGCTGAGATAACTGTTTTCTGAATTGCAGGTTAGAAGAATACTGTCCAGTTTTCACAGAAGATGGATTGTGGAAAGTAGCTGCAGGGAATTGCTAATTGATGAATACCATTTTCAGTATAATAGGTAAAGGGTTGTTGTTTATATTATCTATGTTTATAAATTCAAAGATAGCAATAGGAGCTACTGATTCACACACTCTGCATGAAAGCATCAGTATACAGATTCAGGTTTTATTTAACAGCCCAAGGGGTGAGGTTATAATGGTTCTAGATAAATATTCAGACTGGATATATTTTGTAGAATTGGAAACCAAAATATTATCTAGAGAAGTGGGTTGATATATAAGGAAACCCACTTCTCTAACAATTAAATAATCAAGTTGATCAGTTAGAAAAGTGGCCTAACTTTGTAAATAACCTGATTTGCTGTATATGTTATGCTTAGTGGCTAAATAATGTAGCTGTCCATGTTGAGTAGTTTTTCATTCAAAGTTCTTATGTATGTCAAGAGACGGATGTGCATATAATATAATACTGTCAAAAAGTCAGCAAAGGTAGGATTAAATTCATTATGGAATGGGGTTTGTTATATATAAATGTTTACAATCTAAAGATGGTGGGTCATGTGATGACATGGGAATAATTCTGGATAGAGGAACCATAGTAATAACCAGCATCTATCCATAACTGTACATTGATATGGAAGATAGTGACAATCTCATTTAAACATGGGTCTATTGTTTACAGGGCGGCAGATTGATTAACACATACCAATTGGGTTGTTCAGTAAATGGGATAGTGCTTGTTCTCAGCACTAGTTTATCTAACCTGAATGGCTAAGGCTATAGCTATGCAATATTGTAGAAAAACCTAAACTGCAGGAACACAATAGGTTATACATTAATGATAGGTGTATATAATTAATTCAATGATAAGGAATTGTGTCATTCCATGTAATTTGAAAAGGCATTTTCCATACAGAACATTCTAATAGATTTTCTTTTCCCCCCATAAATCTGTATAATCAAAATAGGGGCAAGAGTAAAAGGTGAATTAAAAATAATCCGTGCCTGTATTATCTTCTATTAGTATAGTCCATTCCCAGCCCATGTAAGGTCACTCATTGGTTCACAATACTCATAGTTTTACACAGATTACTTTATTGTAAATATTAGGTAACATTTCTCAACTTGCTTTGTGTTCATCAGGAATCAAAGGTGTTCTTCCAAAAGATGTCATCAACATCATACCCACATTTAGAAAGCAAACCATATGGACCAAATCAAGTTCTCAGAGATGCTGCTGGAGAGGGAATTGTGTTAACAACTAGTTATATGTACTTGCTAATATGTGCACACTTGTTGTCCGTTACATAAACTGCATAACTAGCAGTTATATATATACGTTGGCAGCTTTGGTGGTTTAAATGGTATTTCAATGGATGTTGGTAGATTTTTATATCTTGGGGTTTGGAAATGATTATAAATATTTCAGGTTATTATGGAAGATTAGTTGTATAAGATTATAGTAGATTTGAGGTATTTGAGATTCAGCAGATATTTGGATGCAGTAAAGTTGGAATCTATATATGTAGTTTAACAGGTATAGGATTAAACTAGTTGTCATGCCAACAGCTATAGTTTTCACCAATGAGCATTGGTGGGTTTAAAAATGTGAAGTAATCTATTTAAACGTGCATGTTGTAAAAAAATTCATATATATATATATACATATTATAAACATTTTGCACCATTATCTATATACGCCAAAATTTACTCCATGCCCACAATCTGCAATGGTGGGGAAAAAGCTACACCAACTAGCAGGACCCCCATAAAAATTTTATGAGACACCAAGGTGTTCATGGCAAAATCCAACTTTTGGCCAAAAGTCATGCATAATGGTGGGTTCTTCGATAGTTATCCCCACGAAACTAATCTCATGGTAAAATAACTGTTCCTATCATATAACTCTAGGGGAAAATAATGCCTATCCACGAGTCCATGTACTCCGAATTCCCCTTTAGCCACGATAGTCCCTATGACTATAGAATAATGCATGGATTCCATATCCTATTCCCGGAACAACAATTGGTGGAAAAATCTTTTTTTTTTTCCCTCTCAAAGTTTTTTTGGTGGCATATTATTATTGCTCATGAATTATATGCCACCAGCATCTCACCACACAATATGGTGGCAATTTCTTAGTTCCCTCATAGGTGAATTATATGCCACCAGCATCTCACCGACTAATGAAGCTCATCGAAATAACCCATTAACCACCCCACCACAAGTCCAGGTAACTATGTTTGTCACCGTTCCAGTACATGGATTAAAGAACTTTAGCCACCGTAAAAAATGCAAGGGAATACTTTTTAGCAATGAAATATATCACGGGGAATTATTATTTACAATGGAATAGCTGGACACTAAAACTGCTGTTTTGACTAGTACGTTGGACAGAAATAAGTAATTATCACTAGCTGCACCCCTTGCAAAATCTATTATACGCATGCATGAACGTGTGGGAAAAAAATTTAAACCATTAACGTGTGACGATTATCTTCATGGGTACAAATCGTTTTCGGACCGAGGATGGGGTGAGAACTAATGTTCGTATCACCAACAAGGGCTACGTAGCAATGAAGTTTGCCACGGGATAAAACACTATTTTCCATAATCAGTTGTCGTGACAAAAGAGGATTTTTTCCCACGAAGTCAGGTATTCATGTGAAAATGTTATTGCTCATGAATTATATGCCACCAAGCAGCCACGAAGGAAATTAGTGGGAAAAAGGTTTTCCTCACAAAACCCACACATATATCCACCAAATGCCCTCGCGGGAAAAGCCTCAATTTCTTGTAGTGGTTGTGTGTTTCGATTAGGGAAAATACTTGGACAAAAAGGGGTGGTGGATGCATTTTCATCATCGTTGTCTAATGGGTCCCCATCTCAATTGTTCTCAACCGATGATTTCCACGATAGCTCACGACCTAGCTTGCCCAGACTCGAGGAGTTCCTTAGGGTATTTATTCTTTACTTTTTGGTTTCTATGTTCTGGATTGCGAATTTGCGACATTTGTTAAAGATTGAGATTTCGTACTTTTTAAGTAAAAGTTTTGCTATATACAAGCAAAGTCGCGTACTAATTTGCGTACCAATACTGATTCTTTCATACTTAAAATTTAAATTAACACTGTTTTCAATAAAATCTACTTTTTGACCAATCACATTAAATTGGTGCGCAGATTAGTACACAATTGTGCTTGCAACTAGATTTTTCCTTTAAGTAATGAATTCTATCAGGTTATCTTCTATATGTTCCTCGGGACTAGTTATGGTATTAAAAAAGATTATAGTTTCGTGACTATTATTTTTTTCATCAGAAAAGATTTCTGATTAATTAGTGTCATGAATTCATTGCCTTAACTGTATAAAAAATTCTTAAGTGCTAGTGTAGTGACCTTAGATGTATATTGGGTTGGCTATTATTACTCAAATGACTAATCCAAGAGCGTGGCGGGGTTTGGTTTAAAAAAAATATGTGAGAATAATACTAAGCAATAGTAAATATATAGAGCTAGGATAAGAAATATGAGAGTTTAGTATTTTAACAAGGTTCAATCCCATGAGAATTTCTAAATTCACTAAGTAACCCCGTTTAAGTGGAAATAGAAATCTATTATACTTTCAAGAAGTTCTATTTTAATGAATTGTTGTAAAAACGCCTGTTACACTTACAATCAACTTACAAGTGATTATTCACCTATTCACAGTATAAAACTCCTACTACTTTCACAATGATTATACACACCCTTTTACTGTTTATACAAGAGATGAAAATTGGTAGGTTATTAAAGTATACTCCTCAATGTGTGAGATGAAACAATACATCACAAATTATATCTCTCTCAAATTGAATATGTGTTAAGGCTCAATGTTAAAAATGAAAGATTGAAGAGTTTTGATGAATGGATGTTGCAAAGCTTGAGATTGCTGTGTATTTTTTGAAATTTCAAATGATATTCATTTACATATGAGACTTCCTTTTTAGTTTAAATAAGATTGAAATGTTAAAAAATCAGCATTATTCAATTTTTAAAAATTTCTAACAAAAGTTTCTCCTTTTATAATTGTCAAATATAATATCATTCATTTTTTAAAATTTTTAAACAAAACCTTCTATCTTTTTGCATATGTTAAAAGGAGAATCATTAACTTTTTCAAAATTTTCAAACAAAAACTTTTATTTTTGAGTTAACCTTAAAATCGGTCAGGCAGTTTTACTCCAAACAGCAGCCCTCCAATAGGTAATCTCCACGTGGGCCTAACACTTTATCTATCATGTGCCCCACTGTAGGAGAAAGAATTGAACGCAAACCCTTCATTCTGATTTCTCTCCCACTGCGGAACAAATGAAAAACAAGCCCAGAGATCTCCGCGACTTGTTCTCTCCCTCTTCGATCTTCCATATATGATGTTGCAGGCCAGATCTTCAAGAAATTCCAGATAGGCTAATGCTACCTGACATTGCCATATTATGAGTAGACATGTGAGATGTCAAGATGGAGGAATATCGAGCTGAGTGCTCTAGATTACCACCATCACCATTAAGAGGCAACATTGAAGTAAGACCAACTTGGCTTTGACTCATTAACCATCCTTCCAAAAAAGGTAGCTCCTAACCACTTGGGTCTCTCTAAGATAAAAGTTGAGGAAATTGCCCATATCCAAAATGATCTAAACGATTTGGAATATATTCAGAATAGCTAGGTACTCCATAGGACAAGATTTTAGAGCCTAGGCACTGCAATGGCAACAAAGCATGCCGCAAGATTTTCGAGTTTTTCCTCGCGAGAGCAAGTTGGAGATGGAGATTGATTTGCCACATGCTCAGTGATGAGGTGTCAAAATTACATAATTAAGTTGCTAAAGTGATTAAATTGTTTAACAAAAATGAGTTAAGTACTTAATTATGGAGTAGATTATGACACTTGAGTAAATTAATAAATTCTGATATTTTTACACTTAAAAAGATTTATAATGCAGCTGTTTCACATTAAAATTAATATCTCAATTTTACCACTTAAATGTTTCAGGGTATTATTGAAAAAAAGAAATACATGAGCTGCCTACATTTCATTTGAGAGGAACATTACAACTAAAGGGATATTTTTAGAAATACCCAACTATACACCAAGAAATGGGTGGTAGAGCACGTACAACATGAAGATTGAGTTTTTGGGCCTCAACTGAAGATGCAAGACTGGATGGATTTTATTTTTATTCACTACTTGTTTTTAGTTTTGTTTTGTTCAGACGGGAACAAAGAAAGTCAGTGGGCCATTATTATTTTTGGCTTTACTAGACGACGTGGGGTAGCGAGCTCTCCCTCACTCTCATTTAGTTACTTTTTTATTTTTATTTTTTTCTTTGTCTTGTGAAGACACAGACCTAGGCGGCGGCTTTTGGCTTCTATTTGTGTGGGTTTTACGTTTTCATTTCTTTGGAGTTTTCTTTCTTAAGCTCTTAGGTGTCGGTTGGTTTGGATTGAATTTTTTTTTTCTTGTTTTTAGTTTTACTTTACATTGGTTCTGGGGGGTTTTAGTCGGCTAGATTGTGGCGCCCCCAAAATCCCCACGTACGGATACGGGGAATTCGAGGCGCCCGGATGGTGACATCACGGGTCACCACCCTATCGAAGAGTGCCAAGTGTGTGCAAGCGACAAATGTGCACAAGAAGATACGCAGCGGATAGCAAAGTCAAATACTAAGTACCAGAATTTTTCTTAAATAAAATACAAAACGGTTCAAAGGTACATAATAAAATATTACATGATATAAATATTGTTTCAAACCAAACATAAAGCATGAACTCCAACTCAGATCACCGGCGGAGCCGCATCCTCGGGCTCAGCCTCCTCCTCCTCCTCGAACACTGCATCAAAATCTACGGTACCAAAAATGGTGCCGCAGGTAAGTAAAACCAAACACCACTAGATAAAAGCATATTAAACTCAAACAATATGCATGAATGAATGCCAATGCACAAAACTCCCAAACCATATTTTTCCACGCACGCCAAAAACCCATTTGGCTTAAAAACATAACCTTTAAAACCAAGCCTCGCCATTATCCCAGATAATGGCCCAAACCACCATTTTCCCAGAAAATGGATCACAAGACCATCGCCATTTTCCCAGAAAATGGCCCATATCCGAAAACCATGAAAACCAACCAATTATGCATGCACCATGATCTCCCCTAGGGATCATCCGCACACTCTGGCTCTGTGCCACACCGCAGGTAACGTCTACGCGTGTGACACCTACACGAGTGATGCCCAGACTCGCGCCTCCAACTCGCGCGTACCTGGCCAAGGCCATCCTCTAGTCCCCGCCACTAAAAGGACCACGGAGTCGACACGACAGCGTTACCGTATCTGCGATCCGGTCGTCGCCCAGCGACAACTCAGGGGATGTCACTCAGTATTATCCACTCCCGAGTGACCAGAGGAGCTCCACCGAGATAATAACCCATCCCGGCTTGGGCTCGTGATACGCACACTCCCAAAAACCATTTACGCCAATAAAACATGATTTTATCCAATAAAATAAAATACAAGTGCATGCATCATGTAAATGCCAATTTCAATGCTCGACAAATAAATTCAACCATAGCACAACAAATCAAGCAACTCCGTCCTCCATCCATCCGACCCCCGAACTCCTCGGACTCAGTCCGGAATCAGCAAACCAACCGATTAAATTATTGAAAGAGTAAAATACATTTAAATCTAAAAGTAGAGCTTGGAAAATACTTACAGCGCTATATAGGATTTTTAGAAGGTTCGGCGCGAAGCGAACGGCGAAGCGAAAGCAACGTAACAGTGCAAATGCACTGTTCCCGTGGGTCGCAAAATACCCACTTTTGACCGGGGACAAACCAAGACACCAAATTGGTAGGGAATGGTCTAGGGATGTTTATGAAGCTAGTGGAAGTGAGTTTTGGCCGCGGGTGGCGGTGAAAACGCCGGTAGGGGCGGAAAAAGGGCAAATCGGAGTTGAGCTCGTGGGAGCCGCTCCGGTGACCGTTTGAGGCCGGGGATGGGTGGGTTAGGTCGGCAAGGAGTAGGGGAAGAAGTGGTGAAGAGGTGGTGGCCGGAGGTGGAGCGACGGCGGCGGATCAAGCCACAAATCGTGCGGCTTTTTGTGCGTTTTTCGGCCAAACGGCCGGCCGGTTGGGGCTGGGAGTTGGGGGGAGTGATCATCGGCCGGAGGGGAGTCGACCGGCAGGGGTGGCGTCGGGCACGACGCCGGCGAACGGCGGGCCTGGGTGGGGTTTGGTTCCGGCGTGGGTGAGGAGAGAGAGAGAAAGAGAGGGACGCGGGGAGAGAGAGAGAGCCGAACGGGAGAGGAGAGGAAAAAAAAGAAAAAAATAAAAAAGAAAAAAGAGAAAAAGAAAAAGAAGAGGAAAAGAAAAGATGAAGGAAATTAATGCGGTCCAGTCCTCACGTTGGAAGTCCAAAGACTGATCAGCCGAAAACGGTAAAAAACATAAAACGATTAAAATAAATTAACACTACATCAAATAAATAAATAAACACCAATAAAATATTTTAAACACATCAATAAGCTAAAATAAAATAAATAACTAGTAAAAACCAATTATTTAAATTTTTAAAACCAAAAACAAGCCAAAATAAATTAAATCACAATTTAAATCTAACAGCCAATAAAATCCATTTAAAACTCGATAATTTAAAATAAAAGCACTATAAAATATTTAATTAAATTAAAATATTCCTTCAGTGAAAATACACATAAAAGCGGGTCATCACATAGATTTTATTTTCTTTTTCCCTGGGTTTACGGACTGGGTGTAGACAGAAGCTCTCTCTCACTCTCGTTTTGATTTTATTTTTTGTTTTTTATTCATCTTTCATTGGATCAGTTGGTTTCATTTTAATTTTATTTTGCTGGTTCCTTTTCCAGAAATTAGGAGCGGCTAGCTATTTTTATTCTTCTACATTTATTTTCATATAGCAAATTCAAATGTTAGGGTTCATCATTTTTAGACATTTTGCTAATTTAGAAATGATAGACTAGATTTTTAGCTTGAGATTCAAGGAGTAACTCATGACTGTTTTGGGTTGGATTTTTTTCAAAGTTATGGAATTTTGAATGATTAGCTTGATAAATTGTATTTCATTTTGCCTATGGGAATGATTAAAGTTCTATGTTCTTAAACTTGATCAGTCGTAGATATAAAGACATGATTGATGTTTGAATTTGTAACAAAATTTTGATGGCTTTCTTTCACTTTTACACTTGTTATAAAATCTGTTAAGCACCTTGATTATACTGAAAAGTGTGTTTATTGTTTAATTAACTGATCATAATCTCTTGGAATGAAAAAATGGTTGAGAGAAGATGAAATTAGAAGTAAATCCAACTTCAAATTAGAAATGGGCGAAAGTTGCATCCAAGTGTTTGTTTTATTGCTTCTTACAAATTTACTTCAACTTCTACACTTTTTCCTTAAATCTCTTGGTTCTTGGTAATTTTAGAAACATAGATTCATATTTATTTTTATCTCTCATAGTCTATACATCTTTTACAACAAAAATGTCACAATTGCTTTGATAACTCTTTGTCCCTGTGGAATACGATCTTGGATTTATCCTTGATACAACTTGATACTTCTACACTTGGAAGAACACATTTGAGACTGAGTCACTCAGCTAGGCCTCTATCTCGGAATAAATACCTCAACCTAACAAAGAAAAATCAAAATGAAATATACAACAAAATACACTTCAAGGGATGCAATTACAGATGATACCTCTTGCAAATATGCAATCTAAAGGCCACAAAATTGCAATAGAAACTTCTCGAGGAGCAAGTTGGAGATGGAAGAATGGCTTTATGCTATCGATTAAAACTTATCTAGGAGCAAGTTCGAAAACTTACCATCAGAAAATTAACCCAGTAAACAATGGAGGGAGGGCGACAGAGATAGGCGATTGGCAACGGTGGGCTACGGCAGCAAGAGAGGAAGTGATTCAGAAAGTAAAGAATGTAAGAGGTCAATCATGTAGATGAATAATCCTATGTAATGCACTTTTTTGGCTTAATGTGAGATAACCCAAGTGTCAAAATATAATTGGTGTCTACTATTGGCTGAAAAACAACCCGATTGCTCCAAATTGACTCTGTTTATTTTTTGGATAGGTCAAAATGAGCATTAAGCCATTTACAAAATAATTGAAACAAAACCCTCTACATTTTTGTATATGTCTAAAGGTCAAATGTAAAAAATGACAATTAATTATTTTTTAAATTTCAAACTTTTAAACATATCATATTCATATGAAAAATACAAATTGATTTTTCATGAGAAAATATTCTTTTTGAGCCTCAAACTCTTTTTGAATTTTGAAAGAGATGTACAAAAATATTTTAAGAGCTTTATTTGTAACCTGTTCCCTTTATTGAAAATACTTGATTTGTTTATTGTCCTTAACTCCATTTTATGGACAACTTGAGACTCATTTACGCTTGAACTCATTTGTTATCATCTAAATCTATAAGTACATATAGAACTTTATGTTAGCCTAAACAAATAATTTTTGACATTACTCTACTGACTTGTGTATCCTCGATTGGATGCAATGTGTTTGTTCAACTACCTAAGTTGGAATTTTTAGAGTTTTGGAGCTAACATTATTTCTTTACCCCTTGCATAAAAAGTATATAATTACTTTCAAGATTTATGCTTGTCAAAGAGGTGTTAGTTATATTTTTCTATTGATGGTAAAAGTCATACGATGCCGAAAGTTTGTAGGTATATATATCTTTTCTTTGCATTTGTTAAGAATTATTGTTGATGAAACATATTGTTAGAATAGTTTATTTTTTTCATTGATCCTTAAGTAATTGATTGAATGATGTTCTATTAATAGATGCCTAATTACAATTCATTGCCTATCATTATTTTGTCTATAGAGACAAAAAGAAATAGAGAAATGACTTTTCATGGATACAAATGGAACTTAAATATGGTCTTCTCTATTTCATATAATAAAAGTAAGGCAGTACATGAAGTTAAAGTATAGTTAGACACTCCATGTGATATTGAACTCATTATGTGATGTTTAAATCCCAACAACACTGGTTGAATACTCTTCATAGATTTCAATGAAAGATATTTACTTCTATCTCGTAGCCTCTTATAACCAAACATAGAAGGTCATCTATCTACCCAATAGTTTGGAGGTTAGGGATTATAAAGTTTCCAACATTTCCAACTTAAAATTTCTCCTAAAATGAAAATTTTAACTCAATACGCCTTCATACTATACTGTTATCTGTTAAGTTTTACTCACTTAAAAATGAACTTCTTGCTTCCACTACAAAAGAGTCCACTTTTTGTAAGGAAAAAATTGTTGCAAAAAGACTATTCTTGTTTCACAAAATTATTTGCAGCGATAAAATGTCGCTATGCTACTCTTACAAATGCTGGGGCATGAAAATTTTATCCTGAAGAAATTCTTTTTCATTGCTAGTAGTGTGTTTTGGCAATGATATTTTATCGTTACTAATTTCATATGCAGTTTTAGCCTATAAATTCCCTAACAAAAACAAAAGTAGTTTTCATTGGAATTACCTATATTTGCAACCAAATTTTTATCGTTGTAAATATATTTTAAAACTTTTTATCGTTGCAAAATATATTTTCCTTAAAAGAAAATTTGATTGTTACCAATGTTTCTAATTATATCCAAAATTACGATTCAAAAAATATCTATGGTAAGGTTGCAAATAACCAAATTATGGTCATTGCAAAGATTTTTATTACCAAGGATATACCTTTGGTTGCAACTAACTAATTCTAAGGAAAAAAAAAATCTATTTGTGTAACACTCAAGTCCAGTACCCAACTACTTTCTAAAAATATTTTTAGGTTTATACGGATAAAAACCCCACTTGAGATTTGCGAGTATTGTTGGAATAGACTGCGAGAACAATAGGGATGCGAGGGAAAAATGACCAGCTAGGAGCTACAACAATGTATTGCATCCAACATAATCAAAAATTGCAATAGGGTGAGGGGAAGAGAGAGAGAGAGAGAGAGAGAGAGAGAGAGAGAGGGGGTGAAGAAAGATTGAGGCCCCGTTTGGTTACACAGATGAGATGAAATATTTTGAATAGTAATTAATAAAATATTGTTATAATATAATTTTTTTAATATTAGTTTTGTATTGGAATTTGAAAAAGTTAAATTGTTTATTATATTTTATATGAAAATTTGAAAAAATTGTAATGATTAGATGAGATTAAATTTTTAGTTATGGTTAACCATTCTGATCTAAGAGATGGAGAGTTGAGCGATAGGAGATTTGGGCTGGGAAGATGCATTGTTAGTCACTAGAAGGGGGAAGATGGAGGGAAGGGGATAGAGAATGGGGGTAGGGGAAAGGAACGGAAGGGATTGAGTTTATGTATTGAGGACAAAACAACGTTGTTTTTGTACTCTAGTAGGTCGGTTGTTCCCTTTTTTCTTTCTCTTTTTGGGCTAAGGTTGGCCTTGAGTTTTCACAAATAGTTTATAAATATTTTGTAGCCATATAGAATTCGTTGCAAATACTAGTTATTAATAATGAAATCATCATCTTTGTTGGAATTGTAAAAAAATATTACTAATTCCAATGAGTATTTGCAATGAACGAGAATTTGCCATTGCAAATACTCATTATTAGCCAAGTCAAACTTTCAATACATATTCTTATTATTAACAACGAATTATCATCACTGGAAAAGTATATGAATTAATATCTGATTATTTGCAACAAAAAACTAAATTGCTTGAAGTAACTTTTTTTTATTTGTTACTACAAATTTCATTGCAATTAGGATTTAGTGATTTGCAGCAATAAGATTCGTTGGAAATATTCATTTTTCGTTGCAATTATCCACTTATTTACAGAGATTTAATTTTCATTGGAAAAACTTGTTATTCTTATTTGCAACAGCCATCTTTGTTGGAATTATAAACAATGTCATTGAAAAATCAATGTATTCTTATTCTTATTTGCAACCAAATTACTGTCTTTGGGAATGTGTGTTCTTATTTTCAATGACCATCTTCGTTGGAGTTGTAAAAAATATCGTTGGAAAATATTTTGTACTATTGTTGAGTCCACTTTTATGGTTAATACCAATGAGAATTCGTCATTGCAAAATCTTCGTTGCAAATCCAACTATTTCCAACAAGATACTTTTAATCGTTGCATTATTAGCAACGAAAATAATTTTTGTTGCAAATTTTTATTGCGAAAGCTCAACTCTATTGTAGTGGTTGTGTTTCGATTTTCTAATTGTGAACTCCAAAAATTCTCCGTGAATTATTAGGACTTTGTTACATTGGTACTCTTTCTTTTTTTTTTTTTGAAAGAGACGGGGTCACATGTCCGATGGTGGCCCCTTCCCAATTTTATTAAAGAAAACCCTCACTTGTGGCGGAGGAATACCATAATAGAACAAATAAACATAAGGACTACAAAAACCAAAAGACAAGACACCCAACAAAGAAAACAAATACATATAAACATAATCCACAAACATCCTATCACTAGAGTGCCTTAAAACCGAAAAGAAGGGAAACCATTTCTATCCAGACGAACCATACCTTGTGCAACCCGTGGCAACCTCTCATTCTCGTCATAGCTTTTAATAATTCCCTCTTCTCCATCCCTTGCCAAAAAATCTGCAACTTCGTTACCTTCTCGAAAAATATGAGATATAGTAACTATCATATCTTCCAGGCCTTCCATTAACTGCTCCCCAAAATCCCATAAGTACCACACATTACAAGCCTTTGTAACTACCCAGTGCACTAACAAGACAGAATCGCATTCAACTTCCACCCGATAAAAGCCATGCTCTTTACACATTCTAAGACCTCATGACAGAGCTCTCATTTCCGCAGCATTATTTGTACCAAACCCAAAAAATTCTGAGAAAGCCGCTTTGACTATACCTTCATGGTCTTTAATCACTCCACCTCCACCACAAGTCCCCGGGTTGCCCCTACAACTCCCGTCCACATTAAGCTTTACCCATCCCGACTTTGGTTTCAACCATTTGACCACCTTTATATTTCGGTTAATAACTTGCTTTATAGGCACATTAATTGATGCTAATAACTCTTTATCCATATCTAATAACCTGCTACATTTGGTGATGTTATTCGAAATTTGGGACAACCAGAATTTTACCGAGATCCAAATGGTCTCAGGTGATTCATACGTAGACTCCATATGGGCTTTGCACCTACGAAGCCACAGACGCCAAGTAATAAGGCTGGGAATTAAGCCTACCAGGATCCCACGTTGTGAGGACCTCTTCGCACAGCTGAACCATGCAGAAATCCGAGCACGCCAGCTGCTGAAACCCATGCACCGAACGCCTAGCATCACCGCTGCTTTCTCCCAGACTGCCCTCACAACATCCCCTGAACTTAAAACATGATCAAGTGTTTCCAAACTGCCACTAGCACAGCAGTCGCATTTGGACGCAAGAGCTACTCCCATATCCGTTATTCGCATGTCAACCGGTAAGCTTCGAAACCAAGCCTTCCAAACACAGACCACCACTCGTCTAGGGAGCAGATTGTGCCAAAACCACCCCTTCCAAGGGAGCTCGTCTCTTCTTACTCTTGTAATATTCCAAGCTGATGCTGTTGTAAAAATGCCATTTTCATTCGGTTCCCATATATATACATCAGACCCTTCCTTCCCAGCCATTACCGATCGCATGATCTCCCATGCTCTATTTTCACCAACCAAGTCTCTAAGAGCATTTTCATCCCACACGTTGCCAATCCATAAGTCCTTCACTTTAACCAACGGATTAGCTATATATTGGACTTGAACACTTAGCGGACCACTCGATAACCACTTAACATGCCAAAACGACACATTCCCCTCCTTGATCCGTACTCTAGTATTTTCATGAACTTCTGGAAAAACCTGCATCATAGCCTTCCATAAACATGAACCAGTTTCTTTTGAAGCTGCCAAAACTAGATTCCCGTCCCTCGCATATTTCGCACGAAAAAACCGTGCCCAAAGGTTATCCATCGTTATGAGGCGCCAAACTAACTTCATATGCATCCCTCTCTGCATTTCATTGAAATCCCGTATACCTAAGCCCCCCTCATTTATTGGCTTGCAGATCGACGACCAGGAGACCCATCTCCTCTTCGACTTTCCGTGATGTGTCCCCCAAAAGAAGGTTGACAAAATCGAGTTTAGCTTGGATAAAAGAATCTGAGGAACATTAAGAACTGCCAACAAGTGAGTTGCCATGCACGACAACACATGCTTGATCAACGTTAGCCGACTAGCTTGGGATAATGTTTTTACTTTCCAACCCGCCACCTTATTTCGTACTTTACTCACCAATGGCTCCAATTGTCTAGCAGTAAGACATCCTGTTACCAGAGGAACTCCCAAATAGATTGTTGGAAAAGACCCCTCCGTGAAGCCTGTATTATTCAGTAGGCCACACCTTCGATCGTATGGAATTTTTTTTGGCATAAAGAGAGCTGATTTCTCTTTATTAATGGCTTGACCAGACCATTGAGCATATTGTTCCAGAATTTGGATGATCCCTCTAACTGACTTTTTCCCACCATTTGCAAAAATAAGAAGGTCATCCGCATAAAGAAGATGCGAGACCAAAGGTGCACCTCTCGGGATATAATATGGCGATATTCTTCCATGATTAAAATTTTGCTTCAGCATTCTAGTAAGAACTTCCTTCATAATAATAAATAATTAAGGCGAGAGGGGGTCCCCTTGGCGCAACCCTCGTGTAGGATTGAAAAAACCCTTATACGTGCCGTTCATCATAATCGAAAACCAAAGAGACTTTATGCAATTTTCTACCAAGCCACAAGCTCTATCGGCAAAGCCAAAACTTCTTAAGACCATACTCAAAAATTTCAATCCACTCTATCATATGCTTTCACCATATCTATTTTCAACATAACATTTCCTCCCTTTGTCTTACGATGGAGAGCATGTACCATTTCTTGAGCAAGGGTTATATTCTCAAAAATACTCCGCCCCGAAACAAACCCACCTTGCTCCCAAGAAATCATCCGAGGAAGCAAGCTCGCCAACCGATTCACAAGAATTTTCGAAAACACTTTGTATGCCTCATTACACAAGCTAATGGCCTGAACTTATCAAAATTATGAGGGTCCTGCACTTTGGGAATAAGAACTATGTAAGAAGCTGAATAAAATTAAGGCAACGGCGTACCTCGAAAAAAATCACGTGCAGCTTCTAACATATCCCATTTAACAATAGGCCAGCAATGCATATAAAATTCAGAACCAAAACCATCTGGCCCTTGGCTACTTAGCTTAGGAATAGACTTCAGAGCCGCCCAAACCTCCTCTTCCGTAGGATCTTTAACAAGCTCTTGGTTTTCCTTTGCATTCACCATCGTTGATAATAAACCACTTAAATCTGGTACTCCCGTAGGCCACTCCCCCGTGAGGAAATTTTGAAAGTGAATCACTGCTGCATTATGAATATCCTCCCGAGACTCCAGAACAACTCCATTTGGTAGAGTCATTCTTGAAACTGCAGAAGCCTTCCTATGTTGGTTGACCACGGCATGATAAAATTTGGAGTTACGGTCTCCTTCCGTGATCCATCTCTTTTTGGCCTGTTGAGACAGCCGGATCTCTTCCCTATTTTCCCACCTCTCTAATTCTGCTTTTGTCTGCATATACTCATGCTCTAATTCTGCTACGTGCCTCTCTTGCAACCACATCTCCAGAAGTTCCACTTTTGCCTCTAACTCCTTTATCGACTGATCTACTCGGCCAAAAATCTCCCGATTCCACTTCCTAAGCACTGGCTTCAGCTTCTTCAATTTTGCCGCCAAGCATACTAAACCAATCCCAGGTACCGGTTCTCTCCATACCCCCTCCACACACTGAAGAAAATTCTCATGAGTGCACTACATACTTTGGAACCGAAATGGAGCTGGGCCATATCTCTGGGACTCCACCGCAAGCTTTATTAACATTGGACAATGATCCGATGTTTTTTGCTTTAAGTACTCCATGCACCCATTCGGAAACCTATGAGAGAAAGCCAAATTTAGAAGGGCTCTATCCAGACGTGCCCAACTCCTCGATGGACCCCGATGCCCTTTGCACCACGACATTCTACCTCCATAACCTGTCATCTCCACAAGACCACATTTGTGTATACAAGAATTAAATTCCGACATAGCTGATAGAGATCTCGGATTACCTCCAATACGTTCTCGGTCTTCTCGGATAATGTTAAAATCGCCTACCACCACCAACGGAGTACGATCATCATGCATAGCCTCCATATCTTACCAAAGCAACCTTCTTTCCACTGGATTACATTTTGCATATACGAAAACCACATTGATGCCATCCGCTCCCTTGCTAAGGCAGCCGGAGATCATCTGATCTGACATACCGTGCACTTCAAATATCAATTCATCAATTCAGAATACCCAAATCTTCCCTCCCATAGCTTCATTGGCACAATATAATGGATATCCAAAAACATTCGCCCAGTACACCATCACCTCCTCATCAGCAAAAGGTTCAACAAGTACTAAAACCGATGGTTTGTATTTCCTTATCAAATCCCCTCATGTTCCAAACCATCATTTTATCAATCATAGATTCAGTCTTTCAGGCCTGGAAATAGCCCGACGATTTTGTCGCACGGTCTGCCTATCCCATATTAAAATCTCTTGCATGGCCAAGACCTCTGTACAGGTCTCACTCTGTTCCACGTTATGTGTATTCTCTTCATATACCCCATATTGATCTTCCTGATTTGTGTCTGCCGTCTCCTCCCTTTCCGTCTCAAAACTATCCTTGTCAACTCCAACATTCTACTTCTCCATATCCTTATTAATTGTCACTACTACATGGCCATCCTCTGTTTGTTTTGACTGGATTCTCCCCACCAGGTGCCTCCAAGTTCTGACCTTTTTGCTGCTCCTCCTCCTCCATTATACTAACATCACCAGCGTCCTCCCTATTCACATTATAGTCATGCTCTTTCGGCAATTCAGTTTTCTTTTCTTTTGTTTCCTCGTGCAATCCTTTTCCCTTAACACGCCATTCCTCAACCCTTTTTTGGTTTTTGGGTGCTCTATCAATCTGAACTGGCTTTTCCATCCCTGTCCTACATACATTCTCCAAGTGCCCCTGCCGACGGCATCGCTTACAATAAAAACTTTGCTTCTCATACCTCATCTCTTGCCAAATAGTCTTATTTGCTGAAACAATAATAGGGAAATCTTGGACTTGTTCCTCCAGCAAATCAATTTCCACACATAACCTAGCACCTGAGGCCCTAGTCTTATTAAGAGTTGCATTGTCAGTGCCTAAAAAACGTCCAAACCTTGTTGCCAATATCTGCAAACAATCTAGATGCATGTTTATTTCTCATCCAGCTAATAGTATGGTTGGAAATTGGTCTAAGGTGTTTAACTCGATGATTTAGATGATATTGGCTATATTTTAAAAGTTTCTATTCATTTGTATGTGTTTAAAATGACTAATTAAGGTTATCTGGCTCCTGCGCATTGCTCTTATAATGTGGTGATCATGGCTCTGGATGATCTTTTTGCCAATATTCTAAGAAAGTTTTTCTAATTGCTGGTGAAGGGACGAGTTCGATCTTATAATATAGTATCTTCCAAATTGTATAAAATATTGCTAAGTTCACTAGATTCTTAAGAACTGTCTTAGATTTTGCTATTGTATAACAGTTTGTTAACTTTTATAAATGTTTGGAAATTGGAAGTGAATGTCACTTGTTATAGAATAGCATTGGTCATGCTATTTTTTTTTTCTTTCTTTATTTGATATTTTTCTTTGTTTGACTCATATTTGGATGATTTTTTTTTCACTTTTCGTGCAGACTACAAGGGTGAAGTGCTTTGTTAAGTACTGTATTACAAAAGCAGGGCAAGCCTTGGTGGGAATGAGAGTAGCTGCATATCTAGGTGTGTGTATCGCTACCTTGAGGCCACTTGCATTTTTAGCAGGTCTCTATTTAGTGCACCACACTGACATTTTGGAGTGTAGAATTTCTTGAAGAATTTCGAAGTTGCCTACTTTCAGAGAAACTACAGATAGTGTATAGGTTTTGTGTGATCTGCTTCCCCAATTCTGATATGCACATGGGGACATTTGTTTTCTCACATTAAGAGCAGATTTATGTAGTTGGATATTTTCCTAGCAAACTTCTGAACTCCCAGGCCCAGCATTTTGCGCTTTAGATGATAGAATTAAATGCTCGGTCTGTCTTTGACGGTATTGGTTGGGAATGGACGGAACAAATAAAGGCTAAGTTGAAGTAAATAATAGCGGAAGCAACAAAAAAAACAGCAAGCACACAAAGAACACCAAGATTTAAGTGGTTCAGCTCAATGTGAGCCTACGTCCACTGTCGGGGTCGGTTTCAACAAATTTCACTATGAACAAAGATGGAGTACAAGAGTATTGAACACAAAAAATCCTTAATCCTAAAGCCCCAATACAACCAATGGACTCTTAGGATTGTATACAAAAGGATTCTCAAAACTCTCTCTAAGTTGGCTGCTGAAGGGCTCTTCAAAATGAAGAGAAAATCATGTATTTATAGCTGAGGCGCTGATTCAGAACATTCGCTCAAGCGGACGTCGAGCGAACTGTCGAGCGCACGTTAGGGTTGCATTATTCGCTCGAGCGGACAGTCGAGCGGAGGTCGAGCGGAACTCTCTGGAAGAGTTCGCTCGAGCGGACTGTCGAGCGGAGGGTCGAGCCAACCTTAGCTTGAGCCAGGGTCGAGCCACAGTCGAGCCAGGGTCAAGCCAGGGTCAAGCAACAGTCAAGCCAAGCTCCAAAACATACATTTTCAGCAGGAAATCAAGCCAATCTCAACAAATCTCCACCTTGGCTTGAATTCCGTCAAGCCTTAACAAAAAATTCATTAACCAAAGAATCGATTCCCACCAACAAATCACCAAAGGGGAATCACCAAACCCGAACACAACGTCTATCCTTGAAGAACTCAATTTCCCCCTAAAAGTCTTCAACACCATAGACAATTTGACCAAATCACAAGCTTGGTCCTAATGAAGAATCAACCTCTTCACACAAAAGCAACGCACCACAGAACATACTGCTTACTTGAACAACGGCTTCTGAATACACACGAAGGCTAACAACAAATATTCTTTGCCAAAGTAAGAACACCTCAAAGTCTGCATGAGCATATCCCAAAGGTGACTAAACTGTCTCCTCTATCTACTAGATGAAACTGTAGACTTGCTCTCACTGTACGCCAATGCCAAAATCAAAATCATACTTAATTTCAATAGCATGATCTAGAGTACCACTTGCACTCTGTTGTGAAGCTCTCCCAGCAACTCTACCTTCTTGCTATAACCATGCTCTCCTTTCCTGTGGAAACAACAACTGAAAAACAAATTGTAAAGAAGAGAAGGTTCACCCAATAGCAAGCTATGTTGACCGCTTCACCCAAATCTGTAGACAAGCCTGGAAAATCCAAAAGCATACTACGGGCTCTCACACTAGAGTCCGTCTCATTCCATTCAACTACTCCATTTCTGTGGAGTGGACCCAACTGTATGGTATGAACAACGCTCTACCTTCTTGTCTGTAGATCACTAGCCTTTACAAATGCTTGAACACATCAAACACATTACAAAACAGAGATAAACAAATCCAGATTCTTCCTCAAATGGTCATCAACAAATATGAGTACAAACACAAAGCAAAAATTGCCTACTCATACATGACCATACTCATTCACCAATATGGCACAATCACATGCGCCATAAATGAGTAATACCTGAATCTGGAACCTCTGAAGATGCTCCACCAATCACTGTACTGCCCTGAAGAAAGTAGAGACCATCTGTCTTCTTCCCTGTCATTACCACCGAAGAGCCCTTGTAGACTCGAATGACTCCACCTCCAGCTGAATACTGGTAACCAAAGGAGTCAAGAGTGCCCAAAGATATAAGATTTTTCTTCAAAGATGGAATATGCCGAACGTTAGACAAAGTTCTAACGGTTCCATCATACATCTTAATCTCAACTGAACCAATCCCAACAATATCACAAGCCATATCATTTCCAACCAAAACGGAATCACCGTTGATTGATTCATAGGTAGTGAACCAATCTATCCTGGAACACATATGGAATGTACAAGCTGAATCCATGACCCACTTGTTACCAAAGTGACCACTAGAGCCGCTGACTGCTAGGACAATATCAGAGTTGTTAGACTGTTCAACGCTAACAACATTGGAGGAACTTTTACTTTCCTCCTTCAATCTGGGACACTCATTCTTGTAATGACCAAATCTATGACAGTAGTGACATTTAACATTTTTCTTGTTAAATTTAGAGCTACTACTGGAATTACTCCCACCATAATCCGAACCTCTTCCACTAGATCTACCACCAGAGGAATATTTCACAAACAAACCATTGGCTTGATTGTTCGTGCCTTGTACGCCCAATTTTGTTCTCAACTCCTTAGAATTCAAAGCAGATTTTACATCTACCAAGGAGATGGTATCTCTACCATACAACATCGAGTTCACAAAACTTTCAAATGATACCGGCAACGAACACAACAAAATTAATGCTTGATCCTCATCATCAAGCTTAATATCAATATTCCTTAGATCCATAATAGTTTTATTAAATTCATCTAGATGATCGGAAATAGGAGTACCTTCCCTCATCTTGAGAGTGTATAGTCTCTGCTTCAAATACAAACGGTTGGTGAGCGACTTCTTCATATACAAGCTCTCAAGCTTGGACCAAAGACCGGAAGCGGTCTCCTCATCAGCAACCTCCCTCAAAACTCCATCTGATAGTGACAACAAAATGACACTATGTGCCTTCTCATCTTCTTCTCTTGACGGTGCAAGAGAATCCTCGGATACCTTCCCTTTCAAAACTTTTGACAAACCTTGTTGTCGTAACAAAGCCTTCATCTTGATGCGCCATAAGCTAAAGCTGTTTTGACCGTCGAATTTCTCCACTTCAAACTTTGCCATAGCCATTCCTCAAGATTTTGCAAAGAGCTTAACGCTCTGATACCAGTTTGTTGGGAATGGATGGAACAAACAAAGGCTAAGTTGAAGTAAATAATAGCGGAAGCAACAAAATAAACAGCAAGCACACAAAGAACACCAAGATTTAAGTGGTTCAGCTCAATGTGAGCCTATGTCCACTGTCGGGGTCGGTTTCAACAAATTTCACTATGAACAAAGATGTTGTACAAGAGTATTGAACACAAAAAATCCTTAATCCTAAAGCCCCAATACACCCAATGGACTCTTAGGATTGTATACAAAAGAATTCTCAAAACTCTCTCTAAGTTGGCTGCTGAAGGGCTCTTCAAAATGAAGAGAAAATGATGTATTTATAGCTGAGGCACTGATTCAGAACATTCGCTCGAGCGGACGTCGAGTGAACTGTCGAGCACACGTTAGGGTTGCATTATTCGCTCGAGCGGACAGTCGAGCGGAGGTCGAGCGGAACTTTCTGGAAGAATTCGCTCGAGCGGACAGTCGAGCGGAACTCTCGGGAAGAGTTCGCTCGAGCGGACTGTCGAGCAGAGGTCGAGCGGAATTCTCTGGATGAGTTAGCTCGAGCGGACTGTTGAGCGGAGGGTCGAGCCAACCTTAGCTTGAGCCAGGGTCGAGCTAGGGTCAAGCTAGGGTCAAGCAATAGTCAAGCCAAGCTCCAAAACATACATTTTCAGCAGGAAATCAAGCCAATCTCAACAGTATCGAATTGTTGTGCGCTTTAGATGTTTCACAAAATGAGCTCAGCTTAGAAGAATTCTTTGGATTTGGTAGAGAAACGCTAGAAAAATAAGCAAAAATAACACAGCGTTACAAACACTGCAACTTCGATTGATACATAAAATCCGCCTATAAAGTTTTCCTGGAACTCCTTTTTCCTCATCACCTCTCTCTGCTTCTTCTCATATTGGCGATAACCCTTTTCAACTTCAAGGTGATTTGTACTCCTCAAGCAATCTACAGCGTGATTCAGAACCACCAAACTCTTACTTCCACCAACACTAGCACCTGTAATGTCCTCGATCTGCATGCTAATTTCCCTCCAATTTGGACGCCCACCACTTTCTGTTGGCTTGCATCTAATTATGATTTTGCATTTGGCCAACTTGTGATGCAGCAAACTCTCCTCCACCGGTACAATGCTACCAAAATGAAGGACATAATCCCCATTAAAAGGCCAGCTCCTCTGTACGAAGAGTGGCTTCCAGCTTGAGATATTTACAGTTGTACCGTTTTTCTTGTCCAGCAGCACCCAACTTAACCTGAGGTTTTCCTCCAGCTCCTTGCTGTGATCACGTCTCAGATTTCCATTCTCTGCCACTGCCATGGCTAAAAGACCTCTTCTCGCTTCATCATTGGCATTGTGTCCGAGGTCTTGATCCTCATCTTCGTTGTCGGCATACCCCAGCTCGCGTTCAAAACCCGTTCCTTCATCATTTTCCAGGCTCAACAGCTCTAGTTTAAATGGGCAATTTGAGTACCATCTGCGACAGTCATCGGTGCTCACATTCGGACTGCACTCACTACCTTTGTCATCGTTAGGATCCATTGCTTGGGGGATGCCATCCATTACTTTAGAGAAAACGCAGTCTTTTTTGTAGAAAATGTCTACAAGCGATGCAAAATTATGAGAAGCAGAGACCTGCGTTTTAAGTTCTGGACATTTAAAGTTCTTCGGATCGGTACAATGAATTGATTTTCCATGTGCTATTAGCGGAAAGGAGTTGGCATAGAACTTGCCGAAGAGGGCCAGGTAGAGTGACACAACTGCCTCCATAACCTTTGGTCTCGAGCGGCATCACGGAGACCAGAACAGGCACATGCAGCAGCAGCCATTGTTAAACCATCAAAACGAGCCATGATATCTCCCAGGACGTCGCCATTAATGTCGTTCAAATGACACACAGGATGCTCCATTTCTGAAAATATCTTCGAGAGCTCGAATGTTGGCCTGAAATCATTGGGGTAATCGAATGCCGAGGTGATAATATAGTCTTTGACTCGATTAGATTAACATGGCGACGTGCACCGAACGCGTGGATTAGTGTACAAAATAAACGACAATCCTGTCGGCTGCCATCTGGAAATAGTTACCAGATTGGCCACTAGGCAAGTGCTGTACAGCTTTGCGCTCCGTCCCCGCAAAAATTCATGTCTTTATGGGCCGTTGAATTGGGATTAGGGGAAGCTTGGATGTTGAGATGAGAATTTTGAGTTTGAGTTTAGAATTTAAAATATTAGTTTTAGTAATATTTTTGTATTGGGATTTAAAAAAGTTGTATTGGGATTTGAAAAAGTTGAATTATTTATTATATTTTGTATTGGGATTTGGGAAAGGTGTAATGATGAGATGAGAATTTTGAGTTTGAGATAAGATATTTTGGTTACCAAACCTGCCCTAAGAGTCATATGCTATTTTTACCTATTTTTTTATATATTTTATTAATATAATTGATTATATATTAGAGCCACTTTCTGTTCTGGTTGCTAATTGATTTCTTTATTTTCATATCTTGCTTTTCTTGATAATTCCTGGAAACATTCTATCTCTCCGATTCTAAGTTTTCTAGCTCTTTTGTCGGTTGTCGTGTTGTACACCACTGCAGTTGAATACATCATTCGCTAAGTCTCTGGTATTCTCGTGTTGCCATGTTAGCTGGGTAGGCGTTTCAAGGCTTTTAGGGATATGTGAGCTATGTGCTTTGATGTGGTAACCCTCCGGTATGTGTGAGTCATTCAGCAAGGGTAAGCGAAAGACCTAGGTCTAGGAAGGACCTGAGTTTTGTTTCAGTAGTTACCAAGATAAACAAAATGTTTAGATCTAGTTCATCAGTTAGTTCCAGGTCGGCTTTGCCTCCTGATATTATTAACGAAGAAGATTGTGAGATCTCAGAAAATGATTTAATTGATGTTGATCAATGGCATTTGCCAAAAATTAAAATTGATTCTCTTTATCATCGCAATTGGTTTAATTTTAATTTTAAAAGTGAGTCCCAGGTGAAAACCGTGTAACAAACTTTTCCTGTTTCAAAAACACATGAACAATGTGTTTTATTTCAAAAGAAAATGATTAAATCTTTCCAAGAAAAAGGTTTTAAATTTATGCATATTGCTTCAGTACAAGTTGCTATTAAACCATTAATTAGGAAAGGTATTAATGCTTCTGTTCTTTTATGTTTACGTGATGGCAAATTCAAAAAATTTGAAGACAGTGTTCTAGGAGTAGTTCAAACTTCTCTTATGGATAGACCTGTTCATTTTGATTGCTATCCTGATTTAACCATCGATTTATTTGATAAGAATGTTTTGTTTGTTTTAACTTTGAATCTTCAAACCTCTGGTTTTGACATGGTTGAAGGTAGCAGACCCATGGCTTTAGTTTACCGTATTTATTACCGAGTCTTAAGCACTAGCCTTGAACAAAAGGTTAAGATTAAGTCTCCCAAACACGAGACCCTTCTTATGTGTAGTTCTACCTCAAATGCTAACATCAGAACACCTAAGATGCTCTTTTGGAAAGACATAGATCTTCCAACATAATGGATTCTTGAAAATGAACTTCCCCCAGTAGAAGATCCTTCTAAGAACCAAGATCTTAGTTATATCCAGCAGTATCTTGATGGTACTTTAAAGATATCCTTTGGACCTTCTAATTCGAATGAAAGAAGAAATTCTTTTGCTGGATCTAGATCCTCGTTTAGCACGGACCAAGATCATCTAAGAGATGAAAATCTCAAAAGATACTTGAAGGATCAAGAAAATCCTGCTCGTCCAATCATGATAAGGGAACTTCATGCAAGTGAAAATCCCTATGTTTCAGACCTAAAGTTGAAAGGAATTTCAACTGAGTCCGAGGTTACTTCTGCCTACTATTCAACCAAGGATGATCTTAAGTCCAAAGATAAATCCATAAAGGAAGAAGTACAAAGAGATGGCACTGAATCGTTGTCTCAAACAGCTTCTGATATGGTTGCTCCTGTCCACCACCAATTAATGGTATTGGACAAAGTACTTGATATGGATTTAATTGATATGATTTCTTTGCTTGCTGAATTTAAGTCTGATAAAAACCGTGATAAGAGAAAATCTTATCATGTGATATTATTCAGTTCCTGAGAAACAGAAGATTCGAAGAAAATGGAAAGAAAAGATGATTGCTCTTAACATGCATGTACTATTCTTTGATTTTCTTGAGAATTATTATGCTTCAAGGAAGGATGATTCAAAAAATAGTTTAAATGTTTTGAAGTCAAAATTTATTAAAGAAGAAGGCAGAACTGTTGTCAAAGCAAGCTACCATCCTTTAGAAACTATCCTTATTTATGCAAAAGGAATTGAAGTAAAAGCTTCACCTTTTAAAATTTCAAATCCAAGAGAAAATGTTTTGTTCGAAACTAAAAAGATTATTGAACAAAATAATTTTGTCAACTAGACCCTCCATACAATAGGCCAACAACTTGACCGTAGAGGAGAAAGTTGAAAAACCTGCTTCAACTAGTTTAAAATTTGTTGAAAAACCTTTAATTATCTTACCAGAGAATAGACCAAAAATTGCTTTCAAACAGGTCGATAAAACTCTTGATAAGCTTGATCAAATGCTTGCTGCTATTAAGCAAGAAAAACCCTCTATTAGTGTCTTAGACAAAAACAGTGAAGGGGTTGTTTTCGATGATTCTTTTTCTGTGAACACTTTGGATGATGATTTGTCTGATGACATCTTGTCCGATAATTCCTTAGTACATAAAATAGATTTGATTCAAAATAATTTTCAGGACGCTTCAATAGAAAGACCTGAACTTGCTAGAATTTATTCGAAAGGACCTAACCCTATAGGTCTTACGAAAAACTGGTATTCTAGACCCACACCACCTGATTTGCAGTTCGAAGAAAGAGGTTTCCAATCTCAAATTTCAGTATCTGCTGACCAAATGTATGAATGGAATATTGATGGATTCTCTGAGCAAGAAATCATCAATACTCTTAATCGTATGTCTATGGTTGCTAATGCTTATATAAACAACAGTCTCAGCCAGACTGAGATAGTTGATATTCTGACCAACGGATTTTCAGGCATGCTTTGAAATTGGTGGGATAAACATCTCACTGCCGATGCAAGGGGTAATATTCGTTCTATAGTCAAAAAGACTGAAGAAGGTTTACCCGTGTTTGACCAAGAAAGAGGGCAAGCAGCCCCCGATGGAGTCAACACCCTGATTTTTACCATAATTAAACATTTTGTTGGAACACCTTCAACATCACCAATCGTATTTCTAATTACTTGAATAATCTGAGATGTAACAAGATGTCCGACTACCTCTGGTATAAAGATGTCTTCATTTCTAGAGTAATGTTGAGAGATGACTCACATATGCCTTACTAGAAAGAGAAATTCATTGATGGATTGCCTCGTTTCTTTGCCATTAAGGTTAAGGATTCACTTACTGATACCTCGGGATTTCTGAATTATGATAATTATACCTACATCGACATAGTAAGTATAATTCAGAAACTTGGTATTGGTATGTGCAATGATCAACGAATGCTTGCTCAGCAGATGAAGGATAGAAAGAAAGCCAAATATGAAATGGGAAATTTTTGTGAACAATTTGGCCTTCCTCCAATTACTCCATCCAGGCATCATGAGAAAAGTTTAAAAAGATTTTCTAAAACTCATGGGAGTAACAGGAGAACACCCCGCAATGAATTTTATAAAAAACCTGTTTCAAAAAGAAAACCGTTTCAGAAAAAGGTTTTATAAAATCCCTCCAAAGGGACTTGTTACATTTGTGGCAAACCAGGACATTATGCAAATAAATGTCCAAAAAAGCCCAAGATAAAAAAGAAGTTTAATGAGTTACATATTAATGCCGCTGATCAAGAAGATCTGTTTCGAGTCCTCGAAAATGGATCTCCTACATCTTCGGATACGGATGAACTAAGTTCTGATGATTCAAACTATCACTCAGACTCAGATTATCCTAACTCACCAAATATTAAGCTTGGTTGCAATGATTCTTATTGTAAGCCTGAAAAAAAGACAATCAATGTCTTAACCCAAGGTGAAAGACAAGAAAAGGTTTTAACCAAGAAGGAAGAACATGAAAACATGCTCTTAGCTCTTATTTTACAAATTGAAAACCCTGAACTGAAAGAGAAGTATCTCAAACAACTGAAGAAGAATATGACTCGCAAAGAGCCATCTTTAGGGAAGATTTCTTTTCAAGAAACCTTGGAACGTTTTCAAAAATAGAAACCCAAGGAGATTTCAACAAAAGATTTGCAATATGAAATTTCTCCAGTCAAAAAAAAAATTTTCTGAACTGAGAGAAGAGGTTAAAACCCTCAAGAGTGAGAATGCATCTTTTCGTCAAGATTTACTTACTTTAAAGATTCAAAATGAATTTGATCATGATAATCCTTCTAATGATAAACAAACCAGTCAAACCAAGCTGGACCATCTAATTAGAATAAAGATATTTGTTTGCTCCACAGTTCTGTTCCACAAAAATGGTTTTGTTTGGTAGAGATTGTTGTTGCTCATGAATACAGATTCTCTGCTATTGCTTTAATTGATTCCAACGCTGACCTAAATTGTATCTGTGAAGGATTAGTTTGTACTCAGTATTTTGGAAAGTCCAAAGAGAATTTATTCTCTACAAATAGATCTAAGATGAAGATCTGTTACGAGTTGAACACAACTCATGTTTGCCAGGACAATGTTTGTTTTAAAATTCCTTCTGTTTTGGTCAAAAATATTGCTCATGATGTTATCCAGGGAATGCCTTTTCTTAACATGATTTATCCTTTTTTATCTGATGCCCATGGAATCACCACTGACCCCTTTGGACAAAAAGTCAGATTCAAATTTGCTTCTAAGTTTGAACATGATACTGCTAGGAAATCGGTATTTTTGCTCTCTGCTAAAAGAAAACATCTTGATTTTCTCAAACATGAGATTAAATTCAAACATGTTTCTGAAAATTTGAATGATCCTTTGATTCAATCAAAAATCACATATTTTCAAAAAACTTTAATTTCTTATGTCTGTTCAGATCTTCCAAATGCTTTTTGGCATAGGAAGAAACATGTTGTTTCTTTACCTTATGTTAAAGATTTTAATGATAAAATGATTCCAACCAAAGCAAGACCTATTCAGATGAATAGTGAAACTTTGGAATTTTGCAAAATTGAGATTCAGGATTTTCTTGCTAAGAATATCATTAGGCCTAGCAAGTCATCTTGGTCGTGTGCTGCTTTTTATGTCCAGAAAAATGCTAAGATTGAGAGAGGGACATCCTGTTTAATCATTAATTACAAACCATTGAATAATCCTAAAGTGGATTATGTACCTTATTCCCAATAAACAAGATTTGATCCAAAGGTTAGGGGCAGTAGTCTTTTCCAAGTTTGACCTTAAGTCTGAATTTTGGCAAATCCAAATTAGGAAGTCAGACTATTACAAGACTGCTTTCACCACCCCTCTGGACCACTATGAGTGGAACGTAATGCCATTTGGGCTAAAAAACGCTCCTAGTGAATTTCAAAATATCATGAATGATATCTTTTCATCATTCACTCTGTTCACCATTGTTTACATTGATGGCGTCCTTGTTTTCTCCAAATCTATTGATAAACATTGAAAACATCTTCAAACATTTCTTGAAATCATCAAAAGAAATGGACTTGTTCTTTTTGCTAAAAAAATTAACTTATTTCAAACCAAGATCAGGTTCCTTGGTTATGATACTTTCGAAGGTAAAATCAGGCCCATTCAACGAGCTATTGAATTTGCCGACAAATTTCCCTGATGTTATTCTTGATAAGAACCAACTCCAAAGATTTCTTGGCTCTTTGAATTACATCTCTGACTTCTACAAGGATATGGGAAAATAGTGTCGTCCTCTATTTGCGAGACTAAAGTCCAATCCTCCTCTGTGGACAAATGTTCACACTAATTTGATTCAAAAAATCAAGACACATATCAAAACTCTTCCGTGTCTTGGTATTCCTATTTTAAACAACTTCAAGATAGTCGAAACTGACGCCTCAAACATAGGCTATGGCAGCATCTTGAAACTAGTTGTTTCTCCAGGTTCTCCTGAACAAATTGTTCGTTTCCATTCCGGGACTTGGAATCATGCACAGCATAATTATAGTACTATTAAAAAAGAAATAGTATATGTTGTCTTGTGCATTTCTAAATTTCAAAGTGATTTATTAAATAAAAAATTTCTTTTGCGGGTTGATTGTCAATCAATAAAACATGTTTTAGAAAAAGATGTTAAAAACATTGCATCAAAACAGATTTTTGCACGATGGCAAGCTATTTTAATTGTTTTTTATTTTGACATTAAGTTTATTAAATGTTCAGATAATTCCATTCCTGATTTCCTTACCCGTGAATTTCTGCAGAAACATGAGTAAGAAGAAAAAGCCTGGCGAATTACCCAGTTCCCATTCATATTCAAAATTATTAGTGCCTTCAGCACCAACAACTAGTTTAATCATGGCTTCCTCCCCACTAGAGATAGTCAATAGATTTACCACTTTATGGCAAGTCCCTAGACTAGTTACCCCTGATTCATTTGCTTCTACTTTGGCTACACCCTTGACCCGTACGCTAATCCCTTAGCCACGACAGGGCCTCAGCCATTATCCAGATTTATCTCCGCCAATAAAGCGGAATTTTTTAAAAAGACTTGGTTTGTTTTATATTGAAAAAACAATTAAAACATATCATTTCCAAATTGCTTCTGATTATTTTCCTCGAGGTTTTTACTGGATCCCACAAAATCTAGCCAAAAATCTCAAGTTCTATCTCGAAATTTTGGTTCACACTAGTTCCGTTACGATCAAACCAATTTATTGCAAGATTGATCCCTCCAGGATCATCTTTCATAATTGCCACCTTGTTTCAGTTTTGACGGAAGAAGAATGGGGCACCCACCCTTCTACTCCCAAAACTTTGATTAAGGAAAGTCAAGTTTCTTATAATTACTATGATTATATTGAGGCTTGGTTAAAGTTTCCCTTATTTCAAACCTTAGATTTCCAGCACTCTTGGTTCTTCAATTTTGACAAGCAGTGCAAAAAGAGTTTTCCTCTGTGGTTCCAAAAATGGTGGAATTAGTTTAACCCAATACCAGAAATATTTTCTGATAATCTTCAGAAGATTATCAAACATTTTTCTATTTCAAATAAAGTGAAAGGAAGAGATGCTAAACTCCCCTCACTTATTCATTTATGTGCCAGATACAAGACCCTCTGGATTTGTAAATGACAGTACCAGAAAAACAATAATCTTTGAATCAGATAATTTTTTGTCAAATGGTGGGATAAATTCACCTACAAAGACGAAATTGTCTCCAAAGTTTCTTCAGATTTCCCATTTGTTGTCCCCAATCTGAATAGCAAGGAGGATTTCCCTCCCCCTTCTATAGGTTTAAAACAAGCTATGATCACTTATCCAACCATCCCAGGCCCAAGTGAACAAGCTTCAGATTCAATGAATTCTTCGTCAAAGTATAAGAAGAAAAAATCATCTTCAGCCAAGAAAAAGAATTCTACAAATTCACAAGATTCAACTTCTTCAAAAGCTAAGTCGCCAATCGACTCATTGAAGAAAAAAGATTTACTTGAACTGCTAAAGAAATCTATTGAAAAGGATACAAGCAGTGAAGAATTAGCTGCAGAAGAATCAGAGACTTCATCTGACTCTGATCCCTACAGCAATATTTTCGAACATGAATCAGAAGAGTATCCTCCTCGATTAGGAGATAATTGAGTAATGACCAACAAATTTCAGCATTGAAGAGACTCCCAGAGACTCTAATGCTTACTATCATCATTTGACCCTGACAGGTTCAACTTTTTAGGGGGAAAAGATTCAAGTACAGTAAAAATATTTCAACTTTCAGCGAATAATTCTAGTATAGATGAATAGTAACAAAAAGTCACTATTCACTATTTACTTTTGCTTTCTTGTGATTCACGGATCACACTGTTTGTAAAAGAGGCTCCTTTGCCTAGAAAATGAGCTCTTAGTTTCATTGAAGAGGCAGAACTTTCTAGCCGAACTCACATTCAACAAGAACTGCTTCCAATATTTTCATAAGAATTCTAAGCTTTTGTTCTTTCCTTCTCAACCTATTTCTTTGTTTAAGCTTGTAAGTCTTATTTTCTGTAATCTATTTAACTCTTACTTTCATTAATAATATTTTGAAAGTTTGATTTTCATTTCAGTCTATCATATTCTAGAATTAAATGTATTGGAAGGCCGAGCCTTCACATAATCTGTTCATATTTATATTCTATCTTCCATTTTTTAAACAGATACTAAAAATACAAAATGATTAATTTTATTTGTTAAAGAGCAAAAAAATAATAATAATCAAATAAAATAAATAAATAATTTAAAGAAAGGTGAGTGGATGTATAATGAACCCTGGTTGGATTACGATTCACAAGAATTACTAGAATATTTAATCGGGTGGATTTCTTCAATTTTAACACGTAATGGATATTCATTTCGATTAGGTCCATCTTCCTACGTGTTTCCTTATCATGGCTGGCTTTTGGAGCCCAATGATTTGGATTTTTTATTTTTAAAAAAATTTAGTTATAAGTATAATTGTATATTAATATGTACACTAATCTAATATGATCAATTAAAAAATAGATTTTATTAAAAATAATATTAATTTAAATTTTAAATATAAAATAATTAATATTAATACATACATTAGTAGATAATTTTACTTATACCTAACACAACTCTTTATTTTTACTACCTACTTTTTTAAGAGACATCAAGGGATATTGTCTATGGCCTATGAGTATAGACCAAACAACAACAGCTGCTAACATGTCATCTTACGATAAGACTGCTTTAAATAATATCTAATGGAAAAGAAAAAAAAATAAAAGGTTCGTTTCTTTTGTTACACAGTTAATTTTCCATGAAATAATTGTCAGTTCTTTATTTGGTCCCACGTTAATTAATATCATAATTTTTATATATAACATCGAGGGTGGCTAAGGTAAAAATACAAAGTACAATATTTTTGTTCAATTTTGTGGTTTTTTTTTTTTTTTTTATCAATTATTCAATACGTATAAGTATAATAATTTTAGCTACCTCTACTAGAATTCACAAAATCATATAATTTGATGGGTGATCATAGATCTCTCTTAACCTTAAAAGTTAGCTTAAAATATGAGAATTTTTCTCGCACTTAAAAAATTGACCAGGAGCTCTTTTCACAATTAATATGAGACAATCTTAAAAATATTTTCATCACAAATCGACTCTTGGGTTGGAGTAATGACAACTCATTTCTCTTACATATGTTGGAATTGAGATCGTTAGTAAACCTAAATTCTGATACTAGTGGTGGGTGGTCTTAGACCTATCTCAATTTTAAAAGATAGTTTAAGAGGTGAGACTTTTCCTCACACTTATAAATTGACAATCAATCAATTCCACAACTAATGTGGACAATCCCAACAAAATTAAATTCATAAATTTAAAAAGATGTTCTAAACAATTATAATACCTATTATTTTTCATTATACAATTTTAATTGCTTTCAAAAGTCAAGAGTCAAAGGCTCAAAGCAACTCAATTGACAGTTTCATCTATAGAGAAAATCATTCCAAATTTCAAAATACCTATTTATTGCAATCTTTTGAATTAACAGATTCTCAAATAAAGAAGTAATTACTAATTATTAAATGATATCTAAATACAAACACGTGATATTTATATTATATTACAAGAAAAAATGTATTCATCATATTTTTTCTCATCATTTCATAGTGTGTCATTAGATAACATATTCATAAATAAAATATAATTATTAATTTCTAATCATCTAATAATATATTATGAAATAATAAAAATTTAGATAATAAATAACATTAATCTATTTACAAACTAGCTAACAAATTTTGCCTCAACTAAGAGATGGTGACATATTACATGGGTGGGGTGCTTTCACTTTCGGACCATATGATTAAATAAAAGAAAAATATTTTAACATATACAATGTGTGTTCATATCTAGCACACGTTTTTAAAATATAATAAATTTAAAATATACATAAAAAATATATTTATTATTTTTTAATAATAAATTGAACTATTTTCAACTCCCATTACTGTCGTGAAAAACTTATGCCTGACAGCCCGCAGATATTACTATAGTAACGGGGGAGTGTGGCTTTGAGGACGGCCACGACTTATTGCAGATTTGAAAGGACATGTTAGTCAACAACAATAAATCAATCCTCAGAAGATTCCATCTCGATTGAAGATAAAGTTGAACACTGCCCTCTTAACTGACAGATTGTCAATCATTACAAGATATTCAATATCTCCTCCACAGAAATCCGTCTTGATTCAATGGTAAAAAGTTCGTCATATCAAATCCCTTGTCAGAGGCATTTCCCCCACCAGCCTGACCAGATTCTTGTGTGCTTTTTTGTTTTTTTAATAAGCAGATTCTTGTGTACCTGTATAATATTTTGTATATTTTTAATTATTATAAATTTTAAAGTAACGTTAGATATTATAATAGAATGCATAAATATTATATATATATTTTTTAAAATAGAATAAATTATTAACTTTTTTTTTTAATTTTATAAATTTTATATTTATTTACTTTTTTTTAAATTAATTGTATAATGTTTACGTATTTCATAATTATAAATATCATTATTCTAAATTTTATATTTTATCTATCAAATTACCAAAATTTAACACTTTTTTTTTGGTCAAAGAAGTAAATTTTACGCCCTTCGTTAAAATCTAACTATTTAAATTGTATCACATTGCTCGTCACTTGTTTTCATTGATTATATGATTGAATTGGAGTACATGTAACAGCCCGCTAAAATTATCAGTTTTGGATTATTTCCCGACAGCAATCACATCTCTCTCGTCTTTACCCTCATCTGGAATCACGCGTATAGATTATCTTTTTCGTAAATCACGTATTTTGTTCTTCACCGACAGCTGTAAAATCATGAGTCTTCCAAGACCACGCCTAGCCTTTCTCAAGCCCAAACTACCACTTTATGTGGTGGACAGCCACCGTACGCCGCCACGTACGTTCCTCCGACGCATGTTCGTGACGAACAACGAGCGACGCACGGGTTATCCCGTCGATGGTATAACCTTCTATCTCTAGTTATTTTACGTTTAAAATAGTTGGTTGGTTTGTGGATTGTGTAGTTGTATTTGTGGAATTCGTTGCGTAGTTGTGAAGCGAAGTGTGGTTGTGAAGTGTTGCGTTTGATTGTGTATTTTGTGGACTGTGCTGTGAAGTATAGGCGTGAGATGGATGCCGTAGATGTGATACGGCGGGTTGTGTGAAGAGAATACGCGTGTAGCGTATTCTGTGTAATGCAGCGACGCGCCGCGCGACGTGCACTGTAGTGATGTGTGTCGTAGAAGGAAGGGAGTACGCATGTAGTGTACTCCGTGTTGTATGGCGATGCATCGTGTGATGTGCATCGTGTTGATGAGAGTTGTAGCGAAGGAAGTACGCGTAGCGCGTACTCCGTGTCGCGTAGCGATGCACCGTGAGACGTGTATCGCAGTGATGGGTATTGTAGTGTGGATGGAAGAGAGTTCACGTGAGTGTACTCTGTATTAAGTCGTGATACATCGGATGGCGTGTCACGAAGGGTTGAATGGCGTAGCAGAGAAGTGTGGAGCGTATGGTGTAATGTTGGGAAACTGTATGACAGTGTCCCGAAGCAGTGATGATATGGATTATAGTCCGGGATGACTGGTGTCATCTTGTGGTTGACTATGGCTAAGAGTATATGGATTGAGAAATGAGTTGTTTGTTTGGTTGTTATTGATAATTTTAATGAACTTGTTTTAGTGCAAAGGCTTTCTGAAGTCAATTTATCTCTTCCGAGTATAGTGAAACCTCAAGTTGGCCGTGGTGTTGCAAGTGCTTACAATATGGCAATTGAGTTCAGAAGTGAAAATCTTAAGGACTCGAGTGTTCCTCTTCCAGCTGTTGTGCAGTTCCTCGTGTCTCGCGCTCTATTCTCATAGAACGCGACGATCGAGGTAAGTTAGCCTCTAACTTACTATCAGTTTATTGTGTATGTGTGATGGGTAAGAGAACTACAATTTATGTATGTATGTTATCGTATATGCCATGTCATGCTATGTCATTACATGTTTATCTGTTACGTATGATTTAATCTCTCATGAATAATTATCTGTTAAATAATCTTTTCTGCCATACAATGATGTATGTTATAAGTATGCCATGTTAAGTATGCCATATGATACATGTATGCCATGAAATGTTTATGATTAAATCATATTATGCCATTTACAAGTATACGCCATGTTAGAAAAGTATATGATATTAAATAATATCACATGCATTAAGAAAGATAAGACATGTTATGTTATAATAATGCGTGGGGCCACAACAACTGTGGAGTACGTATTATATTTATGTTATTTATAATGCGTGGGGCCACAACAACTGTGGAGTACGTATTATATTTTATGTTATTTATAATGCGTGGGGCCACAACAACTGTGGAGTACGTATTATATTTTATGTTACTTATAATGCGTGGGGCCACAACAACTGTGGAGTACGTATTATATTTATGTTACTTATAATGCGTGGGGCCACAACAACTGTGGAGTACGTATTATATTTATGTTATGTTATTTATAATGCGTGGGGCCACAACAACTGTGGAGTACGTATTATATTTTATGTTATTTATAATGCGTGGGGCCACAACAACTGTGGAGTACGTATTATATTTTATGTTATTTATAATGCGTGGGGCCACAACAACTGTGGAGTACGTATTATATTTTATGTTATTTATAATGCGTGGGGCCACAACAACTGTGGAGTACGTATTATATTTAATGTTATGTTACTTATAATGCGTGGGGCCACAACAACTGTGGAGTACGTATTATATTTATGTTACTTATAATGCGTGGGGCCACAACAACTGTGGAGTACGTATTATATTTTATGTTACATGAAGTATGGGGCCACAACAACTGTGGAGCATACACTACATGAGACACAGCAATTGTGACATGTAGAATACGTGGGGCCACAACAACTGTGGAGTACGTATTATATTTTATGTTATGTGAATTCATGGGGCCACAACAACTGTGGAGCATGAAGTATGGGGCCACAACAACTGTGGAGCATACACTACATGAGACACAGCAATTGTGACATGTAGAATACGTGGGGCCACAACAACTGTGGAGTACGTATTATGTTTTATGTTACTTGAATACGTGGGGCCACAACAACTGTGGAGTACGTATTAATGCACGTTATTAATCAAGACAATTAAATAAGATTCCAAGTTTATGTTAAGTCAAGTTTCAGATCAAGTTCATGTTATGTTATGCTCACGTACATGTTATGTTCATGTTCATGTTATGTTCCAAGTTCATGTTCACATCATGTTATGTTCACGTTTATGATACGTTCAAGCTCACGTTCATGTTATGTTATGTTCATGTCCATGTTATGTTTCACGTTCATGTTATGTTGATTGTTCATGTTATGTTTTAAGCTTAAGTTCATGCCATGTTAAGTCAAGTTCAGTTCACGCTTAAGTTCTGGTTAAGTCATGCTATATGTCAAGTTATACTATGTTTATGTATGACTATAATTATGCATTTATGCTTTTACTGCCATGCATGCATTTTTAACCTGTGTATAAGTTTTATGTTAACTTACTGAGATTTGTAATCAAATCTCACTGTGGTAGTCCCAACTACCATTCCCCCCGAATGGTAGATCTTGTTACAGGACCCAAAGGAGAATTGGAATCTGACCAACTGAATACGGTCGACTAGGCCACGGTGCGATGTTGATGATGGTATAGTATTTAACTTAGGTTAATACTTGTACTTTTGGAGTTGTATCTCAAGTATTCTTTTGATCACAACCATTTTAGACTAGTGTGGTGATCACGGCTTTTTAGTATGCCTTTATGTATGAAATATGTTTCAAGTATTTGGGATATTTTTAGTTTGGTGCATAGTATTGCTAAAGAAAAAAATTATCCGCTGCGAATATTGCATAATGCTAGATGCATGTTAGGAACATTGCATCTTATATGTCATGAACGGGGGCAGGTAACCTTGTGTTGCATGTCCCGACGCTTCAAATGTGCGTTCAATCCCAAGCGAAATTTGAGGGCGTCAGAGTACATATGACAATTCTATAGTTTAAACGTGCAAGTAATGTGTGAATTTTGCTAATTTGGACTTTGGGGTGCAAAGTATGAAAAATATGGTAGTTTAATTGTTAAGATCTACATTGTTCACATAATGCTATAAGAAAAACCAAAAGTTATATATTAGGGTATGAGGGATAGCAACAGCTGACAAGATCTATGAATCTAACAATAACATAACACTAAATTAACAAATTAGGATTTGATATAAATGAAGTCGGGTCAAAAAGAGTTAGCTCATCAAGACACTATGAATAAAAATGTCAACCCATTTAACCCAAGATCTACTCGTAATAACTCATTTAATTTTATTTCAAAATTACAATTTTATTATTGTTGAATTGTAATATTACTATTTTTCAATATGTTTGTGCTTTTATTATTGGGATTGTAATGTTGCACCTATGCTCATATTTTTTATTCATGAGTTTGTAATATTGATTTTATTATATGTTAAAAACTGAAAAATATTAATAATTTTTGTCATTGGTGTAACGTCTATGTTCGTGGTGGGATTTTAATAAATAATTTTAGAAAATGAGACTGGAATTATTGAACATTTTAAAACATTTTCATTTCCATCCTAGGATATAAAAGATTTTACAGTTAAAAATTTAAAACTTGCATTTATAAATCTAAAAGATAGTTTTGCAGCTGAATTTGTTTAACTAAAACACAAAGTCTTTTTACAAAATTATTTCATATATTTAATAAAACGCCTAGACTTCTATAACCTTTCCCTTAGGCCATGTCTATCCTGAAACGTCGTCCTCATTTTGTTCATAGAAAGGGGAGGGGCATACATAAAAATAATATGAATCAAATACTCAATAAGCATTACTTCATACTGTAAAAATATACTAACATAGATTTTCATTCATGCATTTGACATATATCTACATATTTTATAAAAAGCATTCATTTCATTTGAAAATATTACAATGTGAGGTTTTTCTTTAAAAAGTTTTTATATCCTGATAAAACATTTCTCATGCCTTGTAAATCCTTCATAAAGAGCTCAACAATTTCCCAACATTTAATTAACTCTTATCACTTTTCCTCTGAACAGTACACACAATTATGTCCCGTGTATTGGAGTTAGCGGTCTTTTGGACCCAAATCCCACTCATGGCCACACATTGAGAATCCTTTTCAGTAATGGGGTAGCATTGGGTGCACTACCAATACTACTTATCTAGCATTGCAATCTGCCCAATCCATTAGTACCTTCATTCATTTAGTCATAGCCGTTACATAATTTCATATATCAAAACATTCATTCATTTCATTTCCTTTCATTCATTCCTTTCAATCCATTCATTTTCATTCTTTTTAATCATCAATCCATTTCATTTAATAAATATCATTTCATAGAATTTTTTAAATATCCTTTCATAGCATCATTTAAATTTCATTTAATTATCATTTCAAGTCGTCATTTAAAATACCATTTCTTAGCTTTATTTAAATACATTTTCACCACATCATTTAAACATCATTTCTTAGCATCAAACATAAACCTCAACAATTCACTTTATGGAAAATAAAGGCAATAGCTATTACATATAGCATCCATCCATATGCATACAACTACTCTTGATGTGCATAAATAGGGGCTGCCAAATAAGGCCATTACATACATATACCTTAAAACATTATTACTTAGCATACTTTCATAAACATCACTTCATTTTCATTTATTGCATAAAAAAACATTTCACATTAAAAGTTTCATTTTCATATAATTTAGAAAACTTGATAAAAGTATGAACATAATACTTACTTGGATTTCATGCTATTTTTATTTCATGCAGTTCATTCATGTGTGTGTCAGATGACAACTTTATGCATACATAACTTTACATCGTTCCATTTTCAGGTGCATATGCAACTTAAAATTAGAAATGCATAAAACTACCATTGACTTATACTCCACTTCGACCCATTCAAGTCACACTTCCAACACTTGACATTCAACTTCATGTCCTTATACCTAAAAGTGAATCAAGATCCACACATTCTGAGGTGGTTGTTTACAGCTGAGTAGGGCCATTTCGCATGGCCAGAAATAGGGAAAAGGGAGGGAGATACGGTGGAGGAGTTAGGTTGTGACTTGGAAGAGACTGTCGTGACTGTGTGTGGAAGAATATGGTTGAGGGGGGCTGGTGATTGGCAACTGGGCTTACCATGCACAATGGAGAGAGAGAGAGAGAGAGAGAGAGAGAGAGAGAGAGAGAGAGAGAGAGTAAGACATAGAGAAAGCTTTCGAGTTGGACACAAACGAGTTGGGTTGTTGGCGTGAGCGAAAAGTGAAAGAGGGAGGCAGAGGAGCTCTCGGCAACAAACGGTTCCATGCCATGGAGGATGGTGGCGGCGGAGCCCTAATCTAGAGAGATACAAAAAAGAGAATGGAAGGGAGAGATAGATTTGAGAGAAGGAGAGTGACACCTAGAAATTGAGAGGGATGAGAAGGGTGGTCACTGCAAGGCATTGTGGGGGAGGTGGCTGGTGGTGGTGCTATTGGCTGATGAGGACAAGAGGGAAATGGAGGGAGATACAGAGAGAGGGACAACAACGTTGAGGGAGTGAGGAGCCGTGGGAGAGGAGGGGGTGGTTGGCCGACGACGAGCGGCGGTACTGTTCACAGTGGCTTGTGGTGGCCAGAATGGTTGCGCCACCCGACAGCTCACAAAGAGGTGGGCAAGAGAGGTAGAAATTGAGGAAGGAAGAGGAACGACCCTTGGGCGGGGGAGGAGAGAAGGAGAAGAAAGAGAGGGATTATGGTATGGGACAACTAATCTTAGCCCTACATCTTTGGATTGATTTAAATATAATGGCGAAGATAAATCTAACTGAAATAAAAGACTAATAGAAAATAAAGAGTATAAATAATTGTAAAAGAAATACACTGTTTTAAAACCAAAGTTTTATTCTTTATCTAAAAATAATAATCTTCATCATAAAAGAAAATGATGAGTTTTAGTAAATATTTCTAAGAGATATAAATCCATCTAAATAAATAGAGTTTTTAACTTAAAATAAAATGATGAATATTAAATAATATCCCTAAAGAAATAAAATCATTTAAATGCAATGAATTACTAAAAATATATTTTATTTCCGAGGCTCCAAAATTTAATAGGCTTACTTCTATAATTAGGCTCGGTTCAATAACACTAACAATACCTAATTTAATTTTTTTTTTACTTTTAAAATATTTGGAAGGTTTTAAAATAGTTGGTTTAATTTAAAAATTATCCTCATAAATATTTGAGATTAAAAACGATTAGACGGGACTCATAGCCAACCTGCGAAGAAATGAGAGGTTGGTCACAACTAGGTAGTCTTATTTTTTTAGTTATATATTATAGCTACTAATAAATATAAATTTTAATTTTTATGTGAAAATATATTAATTAGGTCAAATAAATTATACATGTTAGATCAACTATTAACATAAAATAAGTTGAAATGGACCGTATTGTGTTGACTTATTTTTCATTGATTGTTAAAAGGATTAAAACGGGTCATATCGTATCATCTGTTATTTAAATAGATTGTGTTAGGGTTTGAATGTATTATCCGTTTACTTTAATGGATCGTGTTCAAGTTAACCCATATAATCGAATATATATGACTTGACACCGCACAGAGTACATGTAGTTTTTTATTTTTTTAACATTATCGAGCAAGAAAAGTCCCATATAGATATGAACTCCTTTTCATGGGCAACATAAACATTGTACTAAAATAAAGGATGGCACAGAAAGTGGAGGAAGTGAAGCCCAATAAATTAATACAGAGCAATAAAAGAAAAGTAGAGTGAGAAATAGTTACAAGAACTTGGTCCCCATGTTTTTTATGTGCAATCCAATGATTATATATTGTTGTTGAGTGCACTTTGTAAAATCTCAGTTCAGGCAAATGTTGTTGAACCCCAAATCCGAAGTGCTATTAGGTTGAGAGAAAAGAGCACTTAGAAAATTGGGAGGTAAAAGGAGTGGAGAAATTAAAAAAAAAAAACAAATAAAGCATAAACGGATAGATAGGTTAATTAGAAATTGGATTGGAGAGAAGATCATGTTGTAATTCTTTGTAAGGGTGCTACATGCACCCTACATGGAGTAGCCCCCTCCCTGCCCCCCCCCCCCACTCCAGCATGGGTGGTGGGTGAGGTTTTCAATCTGAGCTTGCCCCCAGTGTACGGGGGCCGGGTACCCCGTCCGGGTAGAGGGGTGTGGGGGCAGACATCTCAGTCTTACCCCGCCCCCCTACCAAATGGGCCATCGGCCCAGAACATGTTTTTGGGCTCAAAATGATTCAAAAACAGAAGAAATGAGTCCCAAATAGCCCATAACTTAACAAAAAAAGTATTTACAATAAAAATAATATATATGATACAAATTAAGAGAGAATGAAGTACTACTATAGACTACTACCTAATAAATTAATAATAATAACTAATATATTACAATAATACAAATTAAGAGAATACAATTACAAACATAAAAGGATCTAAGGGATATTGTATCAACACTACAAATAATTGAATGATTCACTGAATACAACTGAACTAAGTGAGCTATTTGACATTTGGGGCGGCCTGGGCGGGTGGCCAAGGGTGGAAATATATGTAATTAGTGCTACTTGTTGTGAGATCATAAAATCTGAAATATTAACAATTTAATAGGAAAATAAATTAGAATTATAAATAAGAAACAAAAATTAAAATTACAGACGTATATTAGAAATGAAAAAAATTAAAAACTAATATCTGACTAACAAGATGAGACGGGGATCAAGATGAGAATAGATCATTTGAATTTTGGTCATTGGGCTTGGGATTAGGATTGAGGCTTAAGCTGCACATGTAACACTAAGATTATAAAAGCTAAAAAAATTCAAGAAAACAATTAAATACCAAAAATTATTAAATACAAAAAATAATTAAGGGACCATACAAATTATACAAACCTACAGCAAATGGCAATGATGGGTCCAAGACCATAAAATCATACTGTAGTAGAGGTAGATGTTGTCTCATCTATTTCTAAAACAATTAAATTCGAAATTAATACCGATGAAATGAATATAAATAAATAAAAATAATAAAATGAAATCAACGATTTCCAGATCCAAGCTTATTACTACCCTCCTCCTCGTCGGTCTCCTTAAACTCAAGAATATCTGGAACATGAATTTCCATCTCGTTGATCCAATTTTGCGTGCAAATCAATACCTCCACATTGGTAGCAAACAATGAATTCCGGACTAGATCCAATATGTGTCCTTCGATACTAAAGGCCGACTTTGAGGCAACGATGCTAATAGGGATGGATAAAATACAGCGGGCTATCTCTGCAAGGATGAGATATTTCACGACATTGATCTTTCACCATTCTAATATATCAAATTATGGTGTATATGGGAAAAGATCCACTGCCAAATATCTGTCTACCTCTGACTTCGTCTCTGTAAATTGACAGATTAATAGGGGGTTCTGTGAGAGGCTTTCACCCCACGCCAACTTACGCTTTTTTCCTGGTCTAGCTTTTGGAGGAGGCGGTGGAGTAGGTGTTGGTACATTACCACTCTTGATCACGGTAAACTCATCAAATAATTTACCATTGGTTTCTCTAACCATTGTCCTAATAAGCTCAACCCATGTGTTCCCATGCGCAAGTCTAAAACCATATATCATGCCATCAATCTTGATCTGGGGGTCAAGAGCAACAGTCACATATAACAAAATATTTAGTCTACTCATATCTCCACAATACTTGTCATATTTGACCCTCATCATCAATACCATCTCATGCCTCCTAATATGGTTACCCCTACACATTTCATCCAATTTTTCTTTCACTTTCATATTTGTTGACATAAAAGTTTGATGTAAGATACAAAGAACCAGATAACCTCAATGTGACCTCGTAGAAAAACCTAAAAAGATCTATAAAAGTAGCAACAACCTCCCAATCATTATCAATAGGCTTTCCTAATCCCTCATGTTCATCAAAATATTTGACATATTTAATGTTTTGATCATTCAATAATTTAAAGGCCGCCTTATATTCTTGGGTTGCCTCCAATATTAAGAAGGTTGAGTTCCATCTTGTAGGAACATGAATACAAAAGGCCCTTCTTAAATGTACAACTAACATTCCTCGCAGTAATTTTGAATTTCTCCAATCTAGCAAGAGAAGATCTCACACATCTCACAGTCGTTCTGACTCGTGCAACCGAGTCATCAACATCTTTCAACCCATCTGTAACAATTAAATTAAAAATATGTGCAGCACATCTAACATGCAAATAGTCATCACTCAAAATTGTCTTATTTGCCTCTCTAAGATAAGTTTTAAGATATCCCAATGTGACATCATTAAATGAGACATTATCAACTATAATTTTCAAAACTCGTGCCAACCCCCACTCATTTATTGAAACTTCTAAGGCCTTCCCAACCGTCTCACTTATGTGATTGAGAATTTGACAAAACTTCACAATTTTTTTGTGTAGTGTCCAATCAAAATTAATGAAATACACAGTCAAAGACATGTAATTATAATTTTGGACGGATTTTCAAGTATTGGTAGTGAGGCAAACTACTTAACCCGTCAATTGGCCCCTCAACAAATATTTCTCTTTCTTATAATGTTTTTTAATATTTTTTGCCACTACGTGAGGAGAATGAATATTAAATCTAGGTTCCAAGCAATTAGAATATTCTTGGAACTCTCTCCCCATCCATAAACTAAGAAGGTAGCTCATTCATGATAAGCATACGAGCTAACTTTCTTCTAACTCATTGGAATCATACTTAGTATACCCCTTCAACGTTCAAAACCCACTACTCCCATGCGACGTTTTTTTTAGTCCAATCTCTAGTCTAAATTGACTTTTCTCCTGTAAGAATTTTAAGATTGGACTCTTCTTGCATTGTTCTTCTAAGTGGACCTTTAATTGTGATGTATCATATTTCCTATAGTGACATTTATAGAGTTTGCCATACTGGCTACATTTTGCTTGGGGGTTAGTGGGGTCACCACCCTCTAGTTTGGTAAAATGAGACCAAACTATTAAAACAGGTTTCTTGCTTTGTGAGGGTTTGGGAATAGGACAAGATTCCATCTCCGTAGGGTTAGGACTGGGTTCGTGGGGTTAATGCCAGGTGTAGGGTTAGGTGTTGGAGTAGGGGTAGGAAAGATATCACTAAAATTTGCCGAACTAGATATTACTAATTCTCCAAAACAGTTAAAAATCATAAATGAAAACATGTCACTAACATCAACAATCAACACCAAATATTCACAGCCACTAACATCAATGATTCAATTGTATACTTAGCAATTTTCAGCAATTAATATAGGGTTTTCAGCATGCACTATCAACTCAGCAATTTCCAAAAATTTCCAGCAATAAAAGTCACAATTTTATGCAATAAAAGTCACCATTTCATGCAATAAAAATCAACATTGCAATAAAAAAGATTTCCAACAATTAGACAAAAAAGACTACAATAAAAGCCACCATTTCATGCAAAGATATCCAATTCTCATAATAATCATAGTTCTTTATATTTTTTAACATTGGAACTTTTTATAACTCATTCTATAACTTAATTTAAGGGTTTCAACTTTTGATCTTGAAACTTCTAAATTAATTTAGGATTTCAGATTGGAACCCTAAATTAATATAGGGTTTCAATTCAAAACTACCCTAAATTCCTAAATTAATTTAGGGAAACCCTAAATTAAACCTGCTTTTTCCCAACATAAATAATCATAGATGTAACACATAATCGTGATACAGAAGATACACATTCATCTAGAGTAATCCATCTTAATTATATAACGGTCCTATAATTTATTTTTAATTAAGACTTCTAAATATATGAATATGATAGTATGAGGAGTAAGAACTAGTATCAAACAATTAAGTTAACACATCCCAGAAACACGAAACTGGAAGAAAACAAACATAGATTATTCAAAAAAGAAGACTATTCAAAAAAAGAAGCCAAGTTTTTGTCTTTAAGAGGAAGCATATACTGTTGAGGATAATCAGATAGGGTTTTCCTAAATTAATTTAGGAGTTTCAAGATTGAAGTCACAAAATCACACAATTCACATGCACAATTAAATCTCTACAGCTTACAACTCACAAAGACACAATTTCATCCTCCAACTCCTCCATTTAATCTCATCATTCCTCCAATTTCCATAAATCAAAAAAATAAACGCTTCAGAGTTTGGATTCGACTAACTTACCTTTGACAATGAAGATGCAGACAGACGGTGACGACATAGTGCGTATAATGGACAAACGACGACGGAAATATGTGTGTGTGTGTGTGTGTGTGTGAGAGAGAGAGAGAGAGAGAGAGTTTTCAAAGTCTGAGAAAGGTAGAAGCCAGAAAGGGCTAGTGGAGAGGGGGCTCTTAACAACCCATAATAGAACGACGTCGTTTTTTCTATGAAAAAACGGTGTCGTTTTGGTATGGGTGTTGTTTTATAAAAATTAAAAACCCCTCAGTCATAAAACGATGTTGATACAAAACAACATCATTTTATGATTGGAGGTATAAATATATATATATATATATACGGGGTGGGGGAAGCTCAGGGTGTTGGTAGGCCCCCTTCGTCCCTTGTCTGTAGGGCCACTTACCCCCACATTTAGCGGCACGAATCCCCGCCTTGCCCATGTGGGGGCGGGGCAGCGAGGTGTGGAGACCCACTGCCCACCCCTAATTCTTTATGATGGGTAGGTAGTTTAAATTTTCCTTGTGAACATCATGGTGTCAAAAAATAAAAAGAAATGATTTTACAGTCAGTGCATAAACACCATGTACTTCTTTTAAAAAAAGTAAGTAAATATGAAGCTTACATGAAAAAATTAATTTTTAAATTGGGAATGCTATTCTTTTTTAAAATGAGTATGTAGTGCTTGCACAACCCATAATTATATATTGTATTACTCAAAAAATAAAACATATCCATTTCCATGATGGCAACCTCCATCTTTTGAAGTGTAATTCTTTGTGTTTGACTTACTGAAATCTATTTGGTAACAACCAAAAACCATATATTTAATAAGGAAAGCACTACTTCTACCTACAAAACTCATTGACAAAATCTACTGATTGGGTGGTTTTTTTTACCTTAATGATAGTGTTTTTTAATAAATTTGTAAATTTTTTTTTGTATTTTTTAAAAATATTAAAAGTGTTTAAAAAAATGTTTGAAAAAAAAGATAAATATATATATATATATATATATATATATATATATATATATATATATATATATTTACCGTTCGGTGAGGATTCTAATGAGTATCCTATGCATGTGGGTGTAGCATCACCCATATAATAATACTTTTTCTAATTGATACATTAATAATATTTAATAGATGACGGTGCGTGTGTATATATATATATAATCTTTGTAAACAATGCAAGACCTTATCCAACATCTAAATATGTAATTCGGGAACTATAATCTTGTTAGTGTTTGTTAATTTTTTAGTGCTTGCTAAATTCGATGTTCAAACCAATGAGTAAATTCTGTTATTGGAGTTGGATTAATAAGCACTACAAGAGATATGATTTTTTGAGACAAAAAATTTTGTCTCAAAAAATGGGAATTTCGTCCCTAAAAGTTTTGGGAGATGAAAAATTTTCGTCTCTATTTTGTCTCAAAAAGGCTGTCTCAGAAAGTCTCCGAAAAGTATTTTTAGAGACGAAATTGGGTGGAACCGGTCGAAACCGTTCGAACGGAAAATTTTTTCTGAGACAAAAAAATGTCGTCTCAGAATCAAATTCGAACGAAAATATTTTTGTTCGAACAACATAAAATGTTAATTCGAACCAATAACCATATCTGATCAAGTCTGTTCGAACAAACAAGTTGGTAAGTGACTTTAGTTCGAAGAAAAATATTAATTGTTCGAACAAATAATCTATTGACGGAAATCTTCTATTCGAACGAAGTTTTAGAAATGAATTTATTCGAATGAGTATTTAATTGTTCGAACGAACACACGGATTGTATTTCCTGGTAAGTTTGAATGGGTATATTTTTGTTTAAATAGGAATTTTTTGGTTCGAATGGATATGTTTTTGTTCAAATGTATGCATAAATGGTAATTTACCATTCGAACGGCATTGATCAAACAAACTGAAATTGATACTAATACAAATTGTAATCTGTATACATCAAATTGTAATCTATATACATCAATTGTTCAAGTGTTTTCAAACATCATAAATATTAAAGGCAATTAAAAAAACCAAATGAATTATGATTGTGGTGGTTGTGGTGGCATAGGGTTTTGGGACATCATTAATTGAAATTGTTCAAACATTTTTTGGTTATTTAATTGTAGCCTCTCTTCTAATCTTGCTTCTAAATCTGCTGCTTGATCTAATCGGGTCAGCAACTCTTTTTCCTTCGATCTCAATCGTTCTATCTCAAGTGCAGCTTCCTCTAATTTTTTAGTCTTGTCGTCATTTGATCTGGCTTTAGAAGATGATGAAGATGTTGAAGATGGCTTTACGCAACGTCCTAAGCCCCTCAAATATCCAGAACGTGATCCAAGAACTTGAGAAAAGATTTGAGTATCGTTGACAGATGATTCATCAGATTGATCCACAACAGTGTCTTTAAGAGATATCATCTTGTCCTGGAAAAAGAAAAACATTAAAATTAGTATATGTAACAAAAATATATTTAGACAATGAAATTAAATAAACTTAAACTTACATAATTTACCTCTGTCTCAGGATTACTCCAAACACGATTACGATTTTTATGTGCTTTAGCATACAATTGGGTCAGATCATAATCAGTGGGATTTTCTTCTTGCTGCAAAATGAAAATTAATATCATAATTTATATGAAAAATGTATATATATTAAGATTTAATGGAGACAATAATAACTAACCATTTTTTTTGACAAGCGATGAAAAGATCGAGAACCCGCGTGATGGTGTATCGTTAAATTTGATCTATTTGCTTTGTTCACTGTACTCTATCGTAGTACTGAATTTTTGATAGTGTGCATGGCATTGACCTTTGTACCTCCGGAATGCATTCAACATCGATTCCTCAATCGTTAGTCGATCCTCTCGCCGACCAAAATTTAGTTCAAACTCGTCCTTCAAATAATTATAAACAATTAGTATAATTTCAAACATTCTCATTTAAATAAAAATGTTATACAAAGTAACTTATTACCAGACAACGATTTTTGATGTGCTCTTTCACATCTTGGGGAACTTTAGCCCAGGAGGATGTAGCCATCGGTGCATACGTGCGAGTAAGTGTACCAACATAAGAAGCAAGCCAAGCTGCCGAATCCCTAGAGCCACCGGTGTGATCATCAGATATATCAACTTTAATTTTACCCACTTTCCTTACTTTTTTCTATGCAGACACCCCTCGTAATGCCTCTAACTCGGCGCTGGTTTACAACAGCTATATATAAAAAAATTAAAGCATATATTTTAATTAAATTAATTTTATTTGAAAGATATACAGTGATAAAATACCTTGTTCTGGTTTTGGTAACGGTGGCCCACCATTGTTGGCAGGTGAAGCACACGGAGATTCAGTAAGTGGTGGGGATGACTCACGTGTTCTTTTGCATTTAGGAGGCATATCTGTTTGAAATTATAATAAATTATTATTCGAACAAGATACATGAAATATTTTTATAAAAATTTTACCTACACAAATATCTGTTTGAAAATCATTCGGTATCAGTATTGCTGGACCAATCGCTCTCATCCTCAGTAGACACTTCAGTTGATTCATGTTCTTCCGACATGTCACCTTCAATTACTTCGGGTTGAACATCTTCTCTGTGCAATGGGACTATGTCATAATGGCTTAGATCAACAAATAGTTTGATGCCTGATTCATTTTCTTGATATGCTTCTTCATGATCTGGACTATCAACTTCTTCATGTGGTTTGTCTGCCTCTGGAATATAATCATATACATTTCTTGGCGCAAACTTCTCGACTATTCTCCATGGATTTCTGAATTCCGGATCATCTAAATAAAAAACTTGATTTGCTTGGCATGCGAGAACGAATGCATCGTCCTCATACCATTTGCGAGATGTATTGACACTTACAAAATATTCATCCTTACGCACTCCCAACCTAGGATTTGAGACATCCCACCAATTACATTTAAATAACCAGACCATATATCCCCCCACATACTTTAATGCTATGATATCTTTCACAATTCTGTAAAAATCGATATTATCATCCCCATGACTTCCTTCGACAACAACCCCACAATTTTGAGTTTTCCTATATCGTTCTCTGTCTGCTGTGTGAAATCTATATCCACACACCAAACATCTTGAATATTGGATAGCCCGCTTATACGGACCACATGCCAAAGCATATACTTCTGGTGAGATTTCACCTGAATGTTCATTATATTTCGATGCAACCTATATAAATAAATTTTATTCTATTTAAATCAATATCATATATAAATATGATGACACCTACAAATTGTATAAAGTTTAAAATACTTGTGCATAATTTTTTTCCGAATAATACCGTATGTTCAAACCATGAGGCAAATTCTTCTTCGTGCGTCTTTTCTACGTCAGTCGCACCATTCGTGCGAAGTAGTTATATATGTTCACTGCGTATGTTAATGTGAGTTATTAATTTGTATCAATATATACTATATTATTAGAAATGCACATAATACTACTGCCAAATTGGATGGTCATCACTAACCTCAAATATTGTTCAATCTCTTCACAATTATTTAAGACATACCATCGAGCTCTTTCAAACTCTCGCTCACATAGGTCATAGCCCCCTTGTGCACCTATAGGATGTACATTCTGGGAGAACACGGTAAATGCTGACAAAACTCCCATTTGTCCACCTTCATAATTTCGATCCGGTCTTGTAAATCTAGTATCAACCCCACGAGAATACATTGAACAAAATGTATGCCACTCATTATGAATATATGACTCTGCGATCGATCCTTCCGGACGAGCCTTATTCCCCAACGATCGCTTAAGTTTTCCCAAAAACCGTTCAATAGGATACATCCATCTATACTGAACGGGGCCAGCAACTAAAGCCTCACGAGGGAGATGCACCGCCAAATGAACCATTACATCAAAGAATGAAGGCGGGTACAAACTCTCCAATTTACACAATATCAATGCAATGTCAGTTTCCATTTTTAATAAGGCATCAACTTTCAACGTTCTACTGTAAATATTTTTGAAAAATCGCCCTAATTCTGTAATAGCTGTACGAATATCTGGAGTAAGTTTTCCGCGCACACCAACTGGCAACAATTACTGTAAAAATATATGGCAATCGTGACTTTTTAGACCAGTTATCTTCCAATCATGAGGTCGGACACATCTTGACATGTTCGAAGCATAACCATCGGGTAATTTGATTGTCATGAACCAATCACAGAATTTCTTTCTCTCATCACTTGAAAGTGTATACCATCCAAGGGGCATATAAGCTGATAACCCAGTATCTTGCAAATGCAACTCCGACCTGATTCCCAACTCTTTCAAATCTTTACGAGAGTTGACTGTATCTTTTGTTTTCTCTTGTATTGACATCAGGGTACCCAAAATATTCTCACATATATTTTTTTCAATGTACATTACGTCTAGATTGTGACGCAGTGTTAATGTAGACCAGTATGGAAAATCAAAGAAAATACTTGTTTTGGTCCAATTCAATTCCACTGCTTGTCTTTTCCTTTTTCGGCATCTTGCATTCTTTCTAAATCTGTTGTCTGGAACATCTGCCAATTGAGTGAGAATATCACTAACAGAATACTCTGGCGGTGATGACCTACGCTCAACCCTTCCATCAAACATTACTCTATTTGAACGCCATCTATGATCATTCAGTAGATATCGACGGTGTCCCATGAAACATAATTTCCCGCAATTCGTTAACCACTGAGACTGTGTATCTTTGTTACAAACAGGACAAACCATTTTTCCCTTTGTGCTCCACCCAGACAAGTTCCTGTATGCTGGAAAATCATTTATTGTCCAAAGTACTGCAGCATGCATCTTGAATTCACGCTCAGCGGCCACATCATATGTAGTGACACCCTGTTCCCATAACTCTTTCAACTTTGCCATCATTGGCTGCAAATATACGTCTATTTCATTTCCTGGTGACCTTGGCCCTGGGATCAATAAAGTCATCATAAAATAAGGATCCTTCATACACTTCCATGGTGGCAAATTATAAGGCATTACTATGACAGGCCAGGTGCTATGAGAAGTGCTCATGTTGCCAAATGGATTAAATCCATCAGTTGCTAAACCAAGACGTACATTGTGAGGTTCTTCGGAAAACCATGGATACTCGTCATCAAATTTCTTCCATTGTAAGGAATCTGCTGGATGAGTGAGGAATTGATTATTTTGAACTCTTTGTGTGTGATGCCAAGTCATATCTTTCCCAGTCATCCGGGAAGTAAATAATCTTTGAAGTCGAGGAATAAGCGGAAAATGTCTTAGCACTTTATGGGGTACATTACGCTTATCTGATGTCCATCTTGACTCATGACACACCGGGCATGATTCACATTCTGCATATTGCTTCCAGAAGAGAACACAATCATTCTTACATGCATGGATGATATTATAATCAAATCCTAACCCTTGCTTCAATTTCTTCGCTTCATAAAAATTTCGAGGTACTACGTTATCCTCTGGCAGAGCCTCTTTAAATAATTCAAGCAGCATATCGATAACCTTTGCAGAAATACGACAAATAGATTTAATATGTAGCAACCTGACAGTGAAGGACAACTTGCTATGACGGGTGCACCCTTCGTACAATTCTCGTTGTGCATCCTTCCATAATGATCCAAAGTCTTCATTTCACTCAAATGACTGGGTAGATGTTCCTTCTCCAACCCTGGCACCAAATATGCATGCGCCAAGGTCCCATAACATTTCAGTCATATCTTCTCCATTATCATAACTATCATCAGAAACATCAACATTTATGTCATCCGTGTCGATCTCGTTACATTCATCCATCTGGTTGAGATGACTGCCAAATCTAACTCCTTGGGGAAATGGTTCTCCATGTAAAACCCAATGTGAATATTTAGAATCAATTCCATTTACGAATAAATGATCTTCCACAGCCATCATATTATATGAACTAAGGTTTTTGCACTTCTTGCATGGGTATCTTATAAATCCTCGACTATCAACACTCCTATAAGCAAATTCTAAGAAAGACTTCACCCCTTGTGCATATTGCTTATAGTCTCGACCAAGTCTATCTCCCAACAACATCCAACTCTTATCCATCTATAAAAGAAACCGAACAAAATTCAATAAACACTAATTCTATAATATGTTGAGATATCACGTGTTTGTTTTCCCTGTACTTTTAAGGTAGTTGGTCCTATCCCATTCGAGAGACTATCATCTATATCGCATATGTACTCAGTCTAAAACTCGTATGTTAGTAAAAATTTCGGCAGCATTTCCCTACAATTCTCCAAGTATGCTAGTCACGATAAGTCGTCGACCCTATTCATGGGCCGAGAAACTTATGAACTACATACTCGAAGAATGTAGGAAAATGCTAAACCAAAATTTAAATTGACTAACACATGAGTTTTAACTAAATATATATGCCATATAGATGATAGAATCCCAAACTGTCCACTTTGGACAATTCAAGAGTTATACCCAAACATTCTTTAAGAGAATATTTGGCCACAACTCTCGAACGGGTCTAAGGTTTAACTGCATGTAAAATAACTACAAAATCCAAGCGCTCAGTAGTAAACATAACAAGCATACATCACAAATACATGAGAAGATTACATTACAAGTATACATGATGGGCCCTTAAAGATTTTGAAACATCTTAATACTTGAGTACTTAAATATTTTCAAATATTTAATTACAATTTTTTAATTAAATATCTTATTATTATATCTTAAGTATTAAGCTATTTAATTAGAGTACTTAGATATAATTAATTATACATTATGTATTAATCATCTTAATACTTGAGTACTTAAATATTTTCAAATATTTAATTATAATTTTTTAATTAAATATCTTATTATTATATTTTAAGTATTAAGCTATTTAATTAGAGTACTTAGATATAATTAATTATACATTATGTATTAATCATCTTAATACTTGAGTACTTAAATATTTTCAAATATTTAATTATAATTTTTTAATTAAATATCTTATTATTATATTTTAAGTATTAAGCTATTTAATTAGAGTACTTAGATATAATTAATTATACATTATGTATTAATCATCTTAATACTTGAGTACTTAAATATTTTCAAATATTTAATTATAATTTTTTAATTAAATATCTTATTATTATATTTTAAGTATTAAGCTATTTAATTAAAGTACTTAGATATAATTAATTATACATTATGTATTAATCATCTTAATACTTGAGTTCTTAAATATTTTCAAATATTTAATTACAATTTTTTAATTAAATATCTTATTATTATATCTTAAGTATTAAGCTATTTAATTAGAGTACTTAGATATAATTAATTATACATTATGTATTAATCATCTTAATACTTGAGTACTTAAATATTTGCAAATATTTAATTACAATTTTTTAATTAAATATCTTATTATTATATCTTAAGTATTAAGCTATTTAATTAGAGTACTTAGATATAATTAATTATACATTATGTATTAATCATCTTAATACTTGAGTACTTAAATATGGTTCTCCATTTAATTATACAATATTCTAATTAAATATCTTATTATTATATTTTCAGTATTACCCTAATTAATTATAGTACAAGTATTTAATTAATTATATTAATACTTGAATACTTAAGTTGTTTTCAAATATTTAATTATAATAGCATAATTAAATATCTTATTATTATATTTTAAGTATTAAGCTATTTAATTACATTTTTAAATACTTGAGTTGCTAATCTATTTAAATACATGACTTAAATATTTACAATTATACATTACAATTACATTATCATAACTATCATCAGAAATATTTAATATATATTGTTCGAACAAACACTCTATAAGTTCGAACAAAATTCTGGACGAGTTAGATTATGTTCGAACGGAGAAAAATAAATTCGAACGGTATTCAGAACGTTCGGATGAAACTAAGCCAGAAACCAGTCACGAAACAGAGCAAAAAACTAAACCACAAAACACAATTTTCACATTCATGATGCCATATTTCAATACAACACATTGAAAACTATATGATTATCCCTAAATATGATTATTAAATAACTTAGAAAACTAAGAAAACTTACCTCTTCTCCTTCTTCTTTCTCTCTCAAGAAAATATCAATCCACAATACCTATATATGCATAAAACACATTCAACCATGCTGTTCTATCCCAACAAAATACTTGTAAACGAAAATCAGAATGAAAAATAACAAAAAAAAACATATTACCTCTTCTCCTTCTTCTTTCTCTCTCAAGAATCTCTTTTCTCTCAATGCTTTCAAGCTCTCTCTCTCCACAACACTCTCTCAGAGCCTCTGCCACGCTCTCTCTCGCTTTCTCACAATACAATCCGAGTGAAAATGAAGTGAAAGGATTGGATTAATAATATGTACATTTCCGTTTGAACTAATTTTTAGAAGTTCGAATGCGAAAATCCAAAAACCGCGAATTTTTCCCACAATATTTTTCCCATTCGAATTAATATTTTGGCCGTTCGAACAAAAAAAAAAGGAATATTCTCTAGTGTATACTGATATTTTGGCACGAATTTTCCCTCCAAACAAAAAAAATTCGTTCGAACATGAATTATCTTTATTCGAAATGTTTTGTATTCGTTCGAACAGATAATTATAGAAATATATAACTGTAAGTATAATACACAATATTATTATGTGTATATGTAAAAATTATATACACTATATAATACTAAGTGTTACTAATAGCATAATACTAAGTTTCTTATCAATCTATAATATTAAGTATTTAAAATAGTATAATATTTTATTTACAATTACTAATAGTGTTATACTTATAGTTAGTATCACTAAAAGTATTATACTAAGTAATATAATAGTATAATACCAAGTGATATTAAATTATAGATAGCATAAAAATATGAAAACTAATAATACTATATTACTTTATAATATAGTCTAAGTACTTTGTTTATTACTAATATACAAACTAAATATATTAGAAATATGTATTTTATACTTATATTTAATGCAATGTTTTACTATATACATTGTATATTTACTTTATAATGCAATACTTTACACAATACTATTTTATACTCATCTAATGCATAATATATACTATTACATATATATATATATACTAGTTAGTTACAATATATATAAGTAACTAGTATAAAACTCTATACTATATATATATAGTTATCTAATATATATTATATATATACTAGTTCGAAATTTTTTATCAGTATATATAGTAGTATTATATACTAGTATTACTAATATAAAACGTATTGTTTTACCTCTTGTACTTATATATATATATTTTTGAAGTATTATATAATTCATTCAAAGTTATACCCTTTTAATTCGAACTTATACCCTTTTAATTCGAACTGATTATACTTACGTTCGAACGAATTTACGTTATTTAAGCCGCGATACAGTTTCTTCTCCATTCATTTCGTGCCTCCTCTCATTCGAACTTACGCGCACACCTCCGCCGTTAGTAGCCACAACGCCGCCACCAACTCCGACGTTGTCCTCAAATCTCCTAGAACAAGAGGTATGGGTTAAATGAGTTTTATTTTTATTAGTTTTTTGGTTAATTTTGGGGGGGTCGGATTTTGAATCAATCTGGCCCCATTTTGTTGTTTTGGGGCCAAATGACACAACTTTAATTGGTAGAAATGATGGGGATTTACTCCTAAATCATTTCTACCGATTAAAATCTTGGATTCCTTGTGAAAAATGATAGTGTCGATTCGGGACTGAGTCGACTCAGCCATGTCTGTTTGGCTCAGTTTCGTTCGAATGAAAGTCAACGCCATTCGAATTAAATTTAGGTTCATTCGAATGGAATTTAGGCTCATTCGAATGGAGTTATCTAAGGTCATTCGAATTAATTTTATGTTCATTCGAATGACTTTAAATTTCATTCGAATGAAGATAATTTAATTCGAATGGAATTAAAGGTCATTTGAATAAGCAGTTGTCAAACATGACAGCACAACATCATAATTCCTCTAATTCACTTTAATTAGATCACATATATATTTTATACATCAACAGTATACTAATGGCAAGCAGCAGCGGAAGAAAACGTTCCCGACCCTAGATAGTCGAAAGTAGCTCCGCAGTTAGTGCTCCTTCTTAGCCATCCGTGAGGCCTATACTCGTTGAGCGGGAGATCATTTTGGGTGACTTCCGTGACCTCACTTGGGAGGGGCGGAGCATACATGACATCATCACCGATCGTGGATGGACCCCGATCTGTCAACAGAGGGGCACAACATATCCTGAGATGGTCGGTGAGTTTTACTGTGCCATGGGTGAGCAGTTTGGTGATGCTCTGTGCTATAACTTAGTAATCCGGAGAGTGAGTATTATCTTCTCTCCCTGCGTTATTGCTGAGTTTCTTGATTTGCAGCGAGAGCTGGGTGCATATCCTGCAGCAGTAGCAGCGAGATCAGCGACTGCACCATTTGGAGAGGACACAACAGTCGCATTCTCATCGTCAGCGCCGGATGTACAAACTGCAAAGCTAGATACTGACTCGGATGATAGTGAGAGCGGCGATGAGGTACCTGATGATGGTCTCACAGACGATCAGGTTCGTGACCTAGTGCGAGACCCTGAGGCTCCTCCATATGATGGCAGTAAAGTGATCCAACAGGCCGATTGTATAGCATTTTTCAGAATGCTTAATTTGATTGTCGGGTATAACATTGATTCAAAAAAACACAAGACTGATTTCGGGATCGAGCGGGCCAGATTTTTGTTACGATTAGTACAGGGGGAGCCGATTGATCTGGCATTATATTTCTTCCTCCGCATTCGCACAGAGTCACGCTATTCGGGTGGAGGTAGTCTACCATTTGCGTTGTTGATATCTAACCTCCTACTCCATTCCGGGGTTACAGTGACTCTGACTGAGCGGAGGTCGCCACAGATAAGGCTTGTTAACAAGATCACATTCAGTAAAGGGTCACTTGCCGAAGACTCGTGCAGTCCTACAGGATCAACCTCCGCCTACTGATCCAGCTTCTACTGCTGCTGCCCCTATTGAGAGACACCCTGCTGGGGCTACTCCGGATGAGGTACGAGCTATATTGGCGGAGCACCGCGACATTATATTGAGGGACTTCATTCACCCTATGATGGAGAAGTTCAAGGACCTAGAAGGACGCTTGCAAACTTTACAGGAGGATTTTGATTTATTTAATAAATAAATATTGTTAGTTATTATTTTACTTTTTTTCTGTTGTATAGAACATCTAACTCATTTTGGGATGTAATTAATGCAGTATGATTTTTATTTTTAGTGTTTGCTAGCCTCTTTATTGTTAATTATATTTTCTTCTCATTATAATTAATGTTCACGATAATTGAAAAAATGACACTATCTTTAAATTCATATTTAGTTAACTAAAATATTTTTAAATTAATTACATAAAATTAATTTATGAATTTGTAAATATTTTAATTCATTGTAAATCATAATATATAATATATAGAACTTTGGAAATGATAAAAAATTAGTAGAAAAAATATGTATTCTTACAATTTTAACAATATATCTTTTCAATTAAATAATACCGTTCGAATACGTTAATACTCATTTGAACAAATAATATTGCATTCGAATTAATTAATTTTCTATTCGAATTAAATTTTATTAGTTCGAACGGTATAGATTTTTGGAGACGACCTAATTCGTCTCAGAATCTCCAATTCGAATTACTATGTTTTAGTTCGAACGGATTTATAAGGTTTTCCATGTTTTGAGACATTTCGTCTCAGAAAAGTATTTTTAGGGATGAAATCAATTTCGTCCCTAAGAAATTTCATCCCTAAAAATAAAATTTCTTGTAGTGAAGGTTTTTTAGATGGGATTAATAATTGATAAGAGATCAAACTTAACTCTAATTTTATTATTTGATTAGATAAATATGAATATTAATGGATTAAAAACACATTATTCGGAAGTCTCAATATGCCAATTCATCAACTTGTCATGATGGCATATCGACTTTCCGGATTGCATGTTGAAAATTAAAAAAGAGTTTGCTCAACCCACGGACTATTCAAGTAGCATGATAATGGCTTCTAAAGTTATCAAGGTAGAGACTGAGACTTAAGTATGCTAAGAGAGGTTTTCTAAACTTTCACAAGGAAAGTCTTTTCTAAAGCTTTTGGCAAACCATACAAAGTACCAAAAAACGTGATCGGTGGGATCTAGCATGATTTCGGCCACCGAAGTTCTAGTATGAAAAAAAGCTGTTCAGATCTCAATTACGCCTAGAGGGATTGAATATGTGTTGTAATAAATTTAATTACTGGACTATTTAAATTAGTAATCAATCAATCAGCCAATCAAAGGATCAAATCACTGGAAATAAGCAACATATGAATTTTGGTAACAAAGTGCAAACTCATTTGGAAAATATTTTTAAAATCTGAAACCACTCTAGGTATAAATCACCATCTAAAATCCACTATAGAAGTTGAGTCCATTACAACCAATCTATAAACACTTACAAGACCATTAAAGTAACTTAATCTGACTTGCAAAACTACAAATAACATGCTCGATCTTTGCACCTAGGCAACTCTAGATTGATGTCCTTTCTATAGTTTCACCAAGAGCACCAATTCGATCTTTGCACCTAGGTAGCTCCAAAAACCCTTTCGGCCAAAGAACGCTTCCACACCAATCGACTTAGCAGTACTCTATCATAGGGGTGCTACCTGCATGGTGCGTCCCCCCTGCCCCACACCATGTGGGGGGAGGGGGTTACAAACCCGCCCAGGTAGCCGCCCGGGGGAGGAGGGGGGGCAATGCGGACCGATTAGGTCTAAAACTATTTTTTGAACCGAAATTATAATATAATTTAAATTATAAATTAAGATTTAAAATTCAGAAAGAATTTAAACTGATTAGAATTTTATTTTGGACTATTAAGTCTCACATTACTTAAATATGACTATTATATTGCCTTGGCCTCCTATATAAAGATTGGCCTAGGAGGTCAATGTAATCCAATAACTTGAATACAATTTCAAGTTTTTAACAAATTGTATATATCTATATACAATATATTTATTTATATAAATATATAAAATAAAAATTATTATTTTTATATATGGGGGTGAGAGCTGGGGGCAGGGCGGGGCCCTATTGGGGTCAGCCCGCCCCTTGCCCCTATTGGGCAATCTCCTTGCGGGGGTGGGGCGGACGGGGGCCCGCTATCACAAGTACAATAAGATGGACATCTAACTACCAAGGGATCATTGTGAAAATGACTACTCTGGCCTCTCTCTCTACGCTAATGGAGTCGTGCAGATTATTCTATATATACTTAGGGTTGAGTAATTTAGAAAGTAAAATGTAAAGACTAGATCAAGATGATTCTAGTCGTATTCCATTCAGTAAATATATAGGCAATGTATAAGTGTTTGATTTTGAATTACAGATAAGTATAACAGCTATGGATAAGTATAACAAATATATTAGCTAGTCCTAATCTTCAACAGAGTTATCTTCATTTGAATTCAAGGCAACTATAATCTCAGGATTGGTTTTATCTTGATCACTATCTTTAACAGCCCCATTCAAGGTGATAGGAAGGTCACAAACCATCAGCTTATCATGAAGCAACTGAAACCGTGATGAAGAAAGGCCTTTGGTGAAGTTGTCAGAAGGTTGTGCAATAGTTGAAATATATTTGGCTTGGATATCCTTGTTGAAGATTTTCTCATGAATAAAATGATAATCCACCTCGATGTGCTTAGTTTGAGTATGAAATATTAGATTGGAAGAGTGTGCTAAAGCACTAATATCGTCAACCCAAAGACAAGGAACTATGGTGGTGAGGGGTATGTGAAGTTCTTTAAACAACATTCTCATCCAATAAATAAATTTCAGCTACTATAAGTGCCATTGATCTGTATTCTGCTTCAATACTAGATCTAGCCACAACTGGCTGCTTTTTAGCAGCCCAAGAGATTAAGCATGAGTCAAGGTAGATGCAGTAACCTAAAGTAGACTTTCGGTCATATGGGCTTCTTGCCCAGTCTAAGTCACATAAGCCATTAAGTTGAAGAGATCCTTTGCTAAACTGAAGATGAGTGGTTCTTGGATGGTATAGAAACTGACACAATTGGTTGACACTATAGGATAAATCTGGCCTAGTGAGAGTCAAATACTAAAGGGCTCCCACCATTTTTCTATATTATGTAGGATCATCAAGTGGATCACTTGATAGCTTGGATAACTTGCCACCTATGGTGCATGGTGTGGGTGTTGGTTTAGCACCAGCCATCTTCATACGATTCAGTAAGTCAACAGCATACTTACCTTGATGAAGATGTAGGCCATTAGCTATATTGGTGACTTGAATCCCTAGGAAGTATGATAATGGACCAAGTTCTTTGACAGCAAACTCACAGTTGAGATTAGAGATACAAGCATCAATATAAGAGGATGTGTTGCTAGTGACAATGATGTCATTTACATATATGAGCACAAAAATGCATGTGCTGTTGTGATGAAATATAAATAGAGATGTATCCACTATGGAACCAATGAATCCTAGTTCCAATAACACCTAAAACAGCCGCAAGAACCAAGCTCGAGGAGCTTGTTTAAGGCCATATATGGATTTGTGAAGAAGAAAAACATGATCAGGTAGGTGTTGGCCTTCAAAACCTTGAGGTTGTTCCATGTAAACATCCTCTTCAAGATAGCCATGGAGAAAAGCATTGGAAATATCAAGTTGTCTAATAAAGCAGTCATGATGAGCTACCAAGACTAGAACCAACCTAATTGTAGTAGGCTTTTTATAATAGGGCTGAAAGTCTCATTAAAATCAACTCCATCAACTTGGTCAAAACCTTTTACCATCAATCTTGCTTTGTACTTGTCAAGAGTATCGTCAGATTTTTGTTTGACTTTAAAGACCCACTTGTTCCTCACTATCTTTTTATGACTAGGCCTTGGACAAAGAGTCCAAGTTTTATTAGCCAGTAGGGCATTGTACTCAGCTTGCATTGTAATCATCCAATGCTGGTCTCTCACTGCTTGCTTATTAGTTCTAGGTTCAGATGGTAAATAAAGTGCGAGAAGGGCTTTGAGAGGATGTTTAGTGGAATAGTAGAGTTTATAATCTGGAAATTGCTTAGGTTTGGAGGAGTTGGTCTGAGATTGAGTTATGATTCTGGAGGAAGGGATGGCTGTAGGTTTAGGAATAGGCTGAGGGTTGTTGGTTTTAGATTCAAGCATAGGTTCTAGATTGTCATTGGAAGGAAAAACAACACTAGAAGGATCAGCAGTAATTTTTGAGGTAGAGGAGTTGTTATGGGTGGGAGATGAAGGTAATATAGTTGCCGCAAGATCCAATGTGAGTGAATTATGAGAAGGTGAAAAAGAAGGAACATAAATAGAAGACGAAGGATAGAAAGAACCTGGTTGTGGAGGAGTCATTGAACCAAGGAAATGATCCTGTGACATTGGAGAAATAGCAGTTGTAGCTTATGCATTCTGAGCAGGAAAATTCAATTCATCAAAGATAACATGTATTGAAATATAGACTCGTTTAGATTGAGAATCAAGACATCGGTAGCCTTTTTGGTTAGCACTATAACCAAGGAACACACATTTCTTACTTTTAAAGGCTAGTCTATGTGGATTATAAGACTTGAAAAGTGGAAAACATAGACACCGAAGGTTTTAAGAAATGAATAATTTGGTTCTTTATTGAAGAGTGTAAAGTATGGGGATTGATTGGATATGACAAGTGTGGGGAGTCTATTTATAAGGTAAGTGGCAGTGAGAAAAGCATCAACCCAATAGGAGTTTGGAAGATGGGATTGAGCTAGAAGGGAGAGACCAATTTTTGTGATATGTCTATGCTTCCTTTCTAAAATGCCATTTTGCTTAGAGGTGTAGGGGCATGTGAGTTTATGTAAGATGTCATGTTTAGAAAGGTAATCCTAGAAAGCAATAGATAAATATTCACTACCATTATCAATTAAGAGTTGTTTAATATTGGTGGAAAACTGATTTTCAACTAGGCATTTGAATCGAATAAAGTAGCTAAATGCTTCATATTTAAATTTTAATGGAAACATCCACGTGAATCTGGAGAAATCATCAATAAATAGAATATAAAATTTACAACCACCAACTTAAGTTACAGGGGAAGTCTACACATCTGAGTGTATTAACTCAAGAGGAGAGTTGGACCTATTATTGGACTCAACAAATGGAAGTTTATGACTCTTGGTTACTTGACACGACTCACATAATTGTTTGATCTTGGTTGAACTAGAAATGGGCAACATGGAACTCTTCACTAATCTGGAAATAGTGGACTTGATGGGTGACCCAATCTTGAGTGCCGAATTTGAATAGGAGTTTTGACACCTAATAGTGCAGTGAAGGAGGAGAGCAGAGCAGCTTTAGGAGGTGATTTATTGAATTTGATCTGCTTCAGGTACATAGGATACAAACCAACTTTACTCGACCCTTGGAGGAGGATTTCCTTGGTCTGCAGGTCCTTCACAAGAAAGTGATTTGCAGTGAGAATGAAGTAACAATGGTTATCATGATAGAAGTGTTGGATAAATAAGAGATTATAAGATGCATGAGGACAATGTAGTATATTATTTAAATGAAGTTTTGTTTTGGAGTTAGAGAGCAAAGAGGAATCAGTATTGGTGATGAGCAAACCTCATTTATTGCCTATTGTCACTTTGTCATTTCCATGGTAAGGCAGTTGTAGCAAGGTTAAGTTCTCAAGATCATATGTGATATGATTATTAGCTCCACTGTCCAGATACCAAGGCTGCTTACTCTCTTGTTCAACATGAGTATGAGTTGCCATAGCTACCAATTATGATGGAGGATGCCTGCCTTGATAAGAGAAATCCATACAATGGTAACAATCAAGTGCTTGATGATTGGACTTGCCACATAGTTGACAATGTGGAAATCTATTTGAGAAGAAAGGTGTGCTGGAGGATTGAGGTTTTGATGTATGAGAAGTAGAGTTGGGCTTGGTGGGAGGTCGAGAAAATTGTTGGTTTTTCTGGTTGGAAAATTTTGGTTTCTTATCATGATGTGGTTTCTGTTTATGAGTAAAGAAGGCCAATTGAGTACCTTCAAAAGGGAGAGATTTGTTTTGAACTTCAAAGAGTTGCTCATAATTAAGCAATTCAGCTTGAAAGTCATCAAAAGAAATGGGATCATCACGGGTGGCAAAGCTAAGAGATCTGATGAAGGGATTATAAACTGAATTAAGTCCTCCAACAACATATGAGATTAAATCTTCTTCATCAATAGGTTTACCAATAGCTGAAAGTTGATCAGACCAACTCTTAGTTGTAAGTAAATAATCAGAACAGGTTTTGGACCCATGTTGCAGAGTCTGAAGTTGACGCTTTAGATGAGAAATTCTAGATCATGATTAAGGAGCAAACCTGCTGGCCAGTGCATTCCAAACTTGCTTAAAGGTAGTGAGTCCATACACAATGGATAAAACTTTCTCACTCAGAATGACATTCAACCATGCCAAAATGAACTGATCATTCTTATGCCAAACCAAGTATGTTGGGTTGATATCAAAAGTGGATTTACCAGTTGGACCAAGAAGATAATTCGAAGGAAAACCCTCAAAGTCATCAACAATGCTTAAGAGGTCATGACTTCTTAGAAATGGAATAAATTGAGTTGTCCAATTGAGATAATTGGTGCCATCAAGTTTGACAGATACCCAAGGGGTGATGTTTGGAATTACAAATGGATGCGCAACAGAAGCAAATGATGAGGCCATTATGGATCGAAAAAAAAAGCATGAGCTTGAATTCTCTGATACCAAGTTAGAAAGTAAAATGCAACTGCTGGATCAAGATGATTCCAGTAGTATTGCATTAAGCAAATATATAGGCAATGTACAAGTGTTTGATTTTGAGTTACAAATAAGTATAACAACTATGATAAGTACAACAAATATATTCACTAATCCTAATCTTCAACGGAGTTATCTTCATTTGAATTCAAGGCTGTTATAATCTCGGGATTGGTTTTTATCTTGGTCACTATCTAAACCCTAATCAAAATCAATTCTCAAGTTTCTAGCTCAAGAGAATGTCGCACAAATTCTTTGCATGATGTCTCACTCGAGCCAATTATTAAGTGAGTATCGAGCAACTTCTCTTTCTAGTATTCACTCAAGCGAGTAGTCGATCGAATGTTGAGCAAACTCTCTCTTTGGCTTTTGCTCGAGTGAGTATCGAGCAAAATCTCTATATGAGGTTCGCTCAGTGAGTTGAGCAAACGATCTGTCTGCAATTCGCTCGAGCCATTGATGAGCAGAGTATCTTTCTTGTCTTTTATTCATATCTCTTCTAGCAATCCGTCATATGACTTTAACGCTAGAGAATTAAAACTCACCAGGTTTGTCAAATGTATATGCCAAGATACTAATTTTACATTAACATAGCAGAGGAAATCAAATTTAAAGATTATCAGAAATTCTGACTAATATTACAGTGAAAGCAAAATAGTTCATTTTTTCGTGTCAAGTATGGATTCTTGCTTCACAGAGTTTTTGTTAAAGGGCATAGTTGCAAAGGTTTTGTATTCGGACTATTTGTAAGTTTTCTTCAAATAATGGATTGGTTCGTTTTAGGCACGTGAATTGTTTCCACTTCTAATAGTTCTTTAAGGGGTTTTACTTTGTGAGCAACTTTCTTATTCTCTTTATCGTTATTTCTCTTCTTTAATATGTTCATGTTATGTGTGGTTGGTTGCTATTGATTTGATTGCTATTCGTAAACGTTCTACATGAAAAACTTATTTAATGAATGAATTTGGTCTTTCATAATTTTTAAATCTCCCATAGATTATGTCGTACACTTATTCACCTACATGTGTAATTGGGTGTAAACACGTTTTATTTGTGCAAAATTCAATCATATTTATTATGTGGCACATTTTAAGTAATTGTTTTTATGTATAACTTTTTGAAAAAAAATTATATTTATAATTTTGGAGTACGTAGTATTTTATTTGATACTTTACCATAATGACAAGAAAAATAATAAACACAATCAATTTTCACAATATTTTATATAATAATATTTTAAAAGGAGAGTATATTTTATAAACTACCTTATAAAAATAATATCATTAATTTATAAAAATATCCTTACTTTATAATACGTGTTATAAAATATATTTTGAAATGTATTTTATAGATCTGTTTGATTCGATGACATTACGTGGGAAGGGTGACGTCATTCTCATTACCTCATGCCTATCTCATGAAATGACACATATTTCATGTGCCTATTTTGCGTTGAAGTGCGGTTCTGCTGTATCCTATTTTGCGTTGAAGTGCGGTTCTGCTGTATCATTAAGAATTTTTAAATAAAAATTTTAAATTTTAAGATAAAATATATATTTTAATATTATATATTACTTTAAAATTTAAAAAATTAAAAAAAATTGAATAATTTATTATATATTATATAAGAATTTAAAAAAATTATAATAATAAGATAAAAATTTTATATTTGAGTTGAAAAATTAAACGGCCAAACCGTACAGTCGGTATGAGAATTCCGCGTGCTATGCCTAACGTAACGTGCCGACAGCCCAGCCCTTTCTCCGCGTTTGCCGACTTGATTGAAACACGGCCACAAGGTAGGTGACGCCGACAGCTTGATCCAGGCACGGGAAATGAGCTTCCATTTTCAAATAGGAAAATATAATAAAAGTAGTGGTCGTCCACGCGTTTACCGTCGTGTACTTATTTATAAAAATAGTAATTATCTAAGTGTCGAGCACCTTTTTAAAAAAATAATAGAATTTATAACACACTATAAATACAAATATTATTTATCTCCAAATATACACCAAGAGAATCTTTCGTGCAACAATGTGTATTTTAGTGCTAAAGACACGCTAAACTAGCAATAAATAAGTTCGGCATGATCAACGATTCAACGCCAAAACACGTTACTCCCGTTCTATCCACCAGAATATTATTGCATGATTTAAACCAATTTCTTCTGCAGAACTTTTAAATATTACAAAAATCAAACTTTTTTTAAAAAGATTTCGTGTTAAATTTTAATTTTGACTACCTAAATATATGTTTTTTTAAAATTTTCTAAGAGACTTTAACTATTATAAATTTTTGAGCAGTTAAGAATATTAATAGTGGACTCAATAAAATTTGATTAGAAAAATCGATTTTTTAAATTTGACTAACTTCTTTTGTAAAAACACTTAATAACAACAAATCCGTCATTATTCTATTAAAATATCTTAACCATCCCATCACACCCTATGGATTCCAATCGGTTGAAAAACAAGTTGAAGAGATCCACCTCCAGTCAATAGTCACTCCGACAAAATTAACATATAAGTGCTAGAATCATGTGAATGCAGAGAGCAGGAAAAATCTAATAAAGCAGGAACCACCTCAATTCTAATTAAGCAGGAAAAATCTCCCTCGACGGAAATTGCAAAAATAATTATAGATGAAGTTTGTAAGAGAAGAAATTACAGAAATAATTGCAGAAGTTGAAGATGAAGTCAGACTTTTCAAGTCTTATGTTCAAAAATAATTGTAGAAATTGCAGAAGAAGTCGATGAAAAAGAAGTTGTAGATGCATTTTTTATGCTAAAATAATATTGGGCCTCCAAGAGGAGTTGACTAGATTTATTAAGTAAAAATGATGAAAGTTAAAATTATTGTAATTTTATTGAGGTTTAAAATTTGATCAAAATATAATTTTGTTGAATCTATTACTAATGCTGTAAAGTGGGTAATTTTCTCTCTCTTGTGTCACTTATTTTTAAAAAGAATTAAAGATCAAAGAAAAAGAACTATAAAAGAAAAAGAAAAATGGATCGAGGATGGCCCATGCCTCCTCCTACATGGATCCATGCCTGCCGCTGCATACGCTTGTGATACAACCATGCAGTACTCATACCATGAGGACAAAACATGGACGGGGATTGTGGGAATGACTCTTAGGTGCTGAATACCTAATGAGTCGAGATAAAATAAGTTAAGATAAAAATTGAAAATAAAATAAAATATTATTTTATAATATTATTATTATTTTTAAAATTTGAAAAAATTGAATTATTTATTATATTTTATATAAAAATTTAAAAAAATTATAATAATGAGTTATATGAAATGAGATAAGATATTTTATTCAAATAGAGATGGGGTAGTGGTTTTTAATTAAGCAAGTAGTATAAATCAAATGTATAGGATTTAAATCTATGCGTTCAAATTTCTTTTATTTAAATTATTGAATATCGATGCACTTATGAAAAATTTCTTAAAATTTAATGATACACTTGCCAAATTAATCGAGACTTTATCCGATGAACAGCCGACGTGAATGAATAAAATGACCTTTCAACCTGGTTGAAGTTTCAAGAAGGCGCCAGCAGATGATCTGTAGTGGTGTGCAGACGTCGTCACGCCTTACCCCTCTCTATGTACATATAAAAAGGGGAAACATCCTAAGCTAATCTCCAACTCACCAACCGATCACAACCACAAAGTCTGAAGTTTTAGCTAAGCATAAGATGGCTGCCACTAAGCTCTTGCTGACCGACCTTGCTTTAACTGTGAACCATGTTCCTTCAAACTACGTCCGACCCGTCTCCGACCGGCCAAATCTCTCTGACGTTCAGATTTCAGAGGGCTCCATTCCTCTCATCGATCTCCAGCACTTAAACGGCCCCAATCACACTGACATTATCGAACAGATTGGCCAGGCATGCCAACATGACGGTTTCTTTCAGGTGCCGAGGCTATATATTTGAGTGCATGCTCCATTGTTTTGTCATTCGATTCATATATACATGTCGTGATGTGTCATGCATGAACCTTGTTCTTACAATTTGTTACGTGTAACAAATTCTCAGGTTAAAAACCATGGGATACCAGAGGCAATAATCAGTAATATCATGCGTATTGCAAGAGAGTTTTTCATATTACCAGAGAGCGAGAGGTTGAAGAATTACTCAGACGACCCTTCCAAGACCACCAGACTTTCTACTAGTTTCAATGTCAAGACCGAAAAAGTTTCAAACTGGAGGGATTTCTTACGAATCCATTGCTTCCCTCTCGAGGATTATGTGCACGAATGGCCTTCAAATCCTCCATCCTTTAGGTGGGTGAAAGAGTTCCCGTTAACATATCCGACTCGTACGCTTTTTTATATTTAGAAAATCTTTTTTCGAAGAAAAAGGCAAGGTCCCTTTAGGGGTAGAAATGGCCTTGGAGGTAAAACTCATCGGAGGAAGTTCCAACTCATTTTTATAAATCCTAGGATTGCAAGTAATTTTAGTTGCTTTTTTATACAGGGAGGATGTGGCCGAGTACTGTAGCAGTGTTAGAGGTTTAGTTCTGAGACTCCTCGGGGCCATATCCGAGAGCTTGGGCCTGAAAAGAGACTACGTCGAAAAGGTTCTGGGCAAGCAAGCTCAACATATGGCGTTGAATTACTATCCACCCTGTCCGCAGCCAGAACTTACATATGGATTGCCCGGCCATACTGACCCCAATTTAATCACGATTCTTCTTCAAGATGATGTGCCTGGATTGCAGGTCTTAAGAAATGGCAAGTGGGTTGCCGTCAATCCTATTCCAAATACCTTCATTGTCAACATTGGGGATCAAATGCAGGTAAAATTACAATCCCTCTGTTCTCAACTGTTTGTTATCAGTTTTCCTTTTTACGCGAGAAGTGTTCTAATAATATGACCATTATATCAGGTTATTAGCAATGATCGACACAAGAGTGTGCTCCATCGAGCCGTTGTGAACAGCAGCAAGGAGAGAATATCTATTCCAACATTCTACTGTCCATCCCCAGATGCTGTAATAGGACCTGCTAAGGAGTTGATCAACGATGATCAGCTGGCAGTGTATAGAGACTTTACATATGGGGAGTACTATGAAAAATTTTGGAAAAGAGGGCTTGCGTCCGAATGCTGTTTAGACATGTTCAAAGCTGTATAGTGCTCAAGCTATTATATTAACGAAAAATCTAATCGCAAATATAATTATGTACTAATTGGATTTGATTGGTTAAAAAGTTGATTTGATTAAAAATAGTATTAATTTAAATTTTAAATATGAAAAAATTAATATTAATATACAGATTAATATATAATTTTATTTATACCTAACAAAATTCTTATATTAATTATGACCAACCTTCCTGTTATGTACCTGTTCTGAAGATGTCTGGTACCCTTTGGTTCTCTCTTCCTAGACTAAATCATATGCCATTCAGGTTACATCATGCTACGTGCGTCATCTAGCATGATAAAGGTGGGTGTGTGCATGTGTCTGTGCTGTATCTGGCATATCATCTGCCAGGTCTGTCCTTGCCGACTTTGAAAGCAACGAGCACTTACTGTTAGCTGACCAGAGACAGACATGCTTGAACCAGAGGTCTAGAGGGTCTTTGGCATGTTAATTTGTAGGATCAGAGTGAAATCACCTATTATTTTATTTAGTTTTATGACTAATTAGAATTCCAGCTACTTAAGAAGATCGACGTATGTTGGCAGTTCTGGGCTGCAAAATATTGCATTTATTTTTAAAAAAATAATAATATTTGTAATGATGATTGTATAAGTACTACGGTCATTTTAAAAATAATAAATTAATACAAGATTTATATAAAAAAATTAAAATTTTAAAATATAAATCTCATTATTTTACAAAATAATTATATATTATTTACATTCTTTCGACTGTACATAACGTTATTGTTTTTAAGATATGTGGGTAAACTTTGGAATCTTAGGCCGCTGATCCGGGTACTAGAGAGGGGGACGGTGTGAGCCATGGCTCCTCGTTACATCAAATCACCTATAAGACATATTTTGGACCTTTTGGTTGGATCGACGTGATTTGGCATTTCTGGGCTGCAAAATATTATTTATTTCTTTTAAGATATCTGGTTAAACTATGGAATCTTAGGACGCTGAGCCGAGTACTAGAGAGGGGGACGGTGTGAGCCATGGCTCCTCGTTACATCAAATCACCTGTAAGACATGATGATCTTTTGGTTGTATCTGTTAAAAATGGAAAAATCTAGTTGCAAGCATAATTGTGTACTAATATGTGCATCAATTAAATGTGATTGGTCAAAAAATTGATTTGATTGAAAACAATATTAATTTAAATTTTAAATATGAATGAATTAGTATTGATATGTAAATTAGTATGCGATTTTGCTTGTATATAGCAAAACTCATTAAAAATTCTCTCTTTACCTGTATATTTTATTGAATAATATTATATATAATTTTAAAATATAAGTTTCGCATATTTTTAAAAAAAATTAAAATTAAAATTTACATTTTTGGACATAAATATCTCTTACTTTTTATAAAGAAAGATGAAAAGTATTCTCTAAGTTAAAAAACCGTGGGATACGGGAGGCAAGGATTAGTAATTATATCATGCATATAGCAAGAGAGTTTTTCCGATTTTCATTCCTTTCAACGGGTAAGAAAGTGGTATTCATAGTAGGCACTCTTTTCCCTTCTCTTAGGGATTATGAAGTGGCTTTTAAAGCACTTCATAAGCCTTGATGGCTTATCCTTACCAGCCAGACGGGAGTTATACTTAGAGGAGCTAACATAGCCCCTCTTCCTTGTGGATGAGATACTTGCATCACAAACAGAAAATCTCTCTTAAAATGAGTTCTCTTTAGTCTCGACATTTAGGTTGTGGAACATGTGAGTGATGCTTTGGCTTTCTACCATGTAGCCCACTCCATCATCGACAGGATGATTTCAAATGAATAATAATGATGGAGAATCTGTGAAATAACCGCACTAGATTTTAAATATTTTCGATAAGATAATATAGTTTCTGCTATATACTTTGATCTACTATTTCTAACATTGGTATCAGAGCAACTGATCAGTTGTTCTCGATTTGTGTTTTACATGCACATTGTGAATTTTCTTCACTACATATTTTTTCCAAGTGCATGAAGTGATTCTGACCATACCATCGTGAGAGGTGGTTCATGTAATGGTCTCCACTTGATAAGATACTACTGCTCACCAAGGCAATAAAAGATTTGCCTCACGCATAGTGGTGTCGAAGGCCAATCTGCTACGAGCAGATCTACATGCAGGGCTGCTTGCACATTGTGCTCTGCTGCAAGTTGTGGCACTGCATGGTTGAAAGCGGCACTGCACCAATTTGGTGCAACACTACTTGTGGATCTACAAGAAACATGGCAGCGGTGCGGGGAACACCTAGCTGCGAATTATCTAAAGGTGGCTGTGTTCACCTCACTGCACAATGCAGGGCACCGTCTAGGTGCTACCACACCACATGGGTGTCGTGTTTACCACCTCAGTGCTATTACGACCACCACCTAGAGGTACAAAGAGCAACTAGATGTGGAGGGGCCTCTGCTGCTTGTAGAGTTGTGCACCATGGTGGTGCACTGCTGCGGGTAGATATGCTGTTGGATCGCACAACGTGCTTTGTTGCAAGTGGCTGCAACGTACACAAAGCCTCCAGTGCGGCAAGATCAGTCGTGCACCACGTCGAGTAAGGCAACCCACCTGCACTAAGGTGTAGTGCGCACCATGTGCAGCTCACACCAAGTGCTGTGCACACTAGCTTAGCTACGGAAAGAGCTGCACACGAGTGATTCACAAGATCTGCTACGGCCCACCCTTAGCCATGCGAAACAATAGTACATCAAACCTTGCAGAGGTTGTTGCACACCTGTTGGGTGGTCTGCTGTGGAATAGCACCTCACTAGACCATGCAGCCTGCAATGCTCCACGCTACGCCGCACAAGGCACCAACCACCTTGGTTGTGCTATGGCCACTACTGCACGCACCTACATGGTGTAGCGAGCACCACGCGCAACACGCACTAGTAGCATCGTGCACAAGGTGCAGCGTGCACTTGTGATTGGCGAAGGAAGTCAGTATCGCCATTAGGTGTTGCAGCAGTGTTTTTGAGAGGGTGGCAACACTGATGACTTTTTTTCTCCTTTATTTAAGAACATAGCCTTACGGGTGAAGGAGGGAGGTGAAATTGTTTTTAGTGATGGAATTATAAAAGGGCCCACTTGGCAATTTAGGCTATGAGGTGATATTTTGAACCCAAGACGTCACACTCAAGAGCTATAAGTTCAACTATTGGGCTAGAACTTATTGTTGGTAAGTTTACATATTTTATTTATTTATTTAGCATCTAATTGTGGCATAGAATATTATTTTGAAATCTTTTTTGCGTGTAATTATTGTTATTGAATACATGCATGCCATAATATTATGAGATAATTTTGGTCACATTTGTTAGGCATTTTATTTGACGTTATAAATTGCTTAAATTATTATTTTTATAAATAATAATTATTTGGATAATATGTGATGAATTTTTGTACATTTGTATTTGTATGAGTTTATTTTATCACTAGTATTTGCTAGGCTAAGTTTAGAAATTAGTCTTCATTTTTTTAATGTGATAAAATAAAGAATTAAGCAGCCTGAGTTTTATTAGTACATGCTTATGATTGGCTCAAACTGATTTTTTCGATTAAGGAAGAAATTTTTTTTAGTAGGTAACTAACTCGGTAGATTGCTTATCCTAGTGAGAATATGGTTGAAATTGATTTAAAATTAATCTCCTATACGATATAAATTTGCACAAAAATTAAGTTAGAAATTAATAATTAGGTATTGTGGCGCAAGAAATGATTAGGAAGCATATCGAATTTTCAATCTTGCGATGTGTTTTAATTATTTTTGTTCTGACTTAGATTAATGTGGCAAATTTTTTAAATGTGTGTGCAATTATATGCGCATAGATTAGTAACTTTAAGATAACTAAGAAGAAAACCTAGAGATTATTTATGCGACTTAAATAATTATTATGAGCAATAGTTGGAAACAAGTGAAAATTATTATGATTGTTAGATAGTCTTAGACCATCATTATATTGTAAACCTCTAAAAGGCCTAGAGTAAAATTAGAAGTGTGCATTGAACGCATACACTACAATTTTTATAGAAATTGAAGAGATCAACTATCAGATAGAGCTAAACCATTATTTTTCCTTTGAAAACTTGTGGCTAATAATAGAAGTTGCGCGTTATTTATGTAACACAAAGGATTAATTGCTTATATATTTGAGATTGAGTATTATAATGTTGAAGCAACTTAGATTAACTCACAGACAAAAACATACTCTCTAAAACTAGCAAGTAAGGTCATTAAAATCTGAGTGTGCAAAAGTGTTGAGGACATTATTTATTGGCACATTTATTTTTAAAGGTTTTTATCAATGCACCTCCATGTGGTATTAGCATCGGTAATCTTGCTCTTTATTTCTTTCTAACAAGAACAAATAGGTTCTTGTCGATATATAAACTTAGGAGTACCCCTTGAGAGTAATACCAAGTACCTTCGAGGCTTGCATGGTGACTGTGGTAGTCTAAATGATTAGGTATGTCAACTTAATTAAACCTAAGTATCTTGGTCGTGGTTACATTGATACAATATAGGTTATAGGCTAAAATAATTTCTCGCAAAATTTTCTTTTTTCTTCTATAATGGATTGGAGAACATGAAAATATTGAATAAGCAAGAAATATGAATGTATCGCTAGTTAGTGGCTAAAACGTTACATACTGCATTTGTTGCACAAAACGACTTTTTGTAGTACTTTTAATGCGATATTTGCAAAGTCTAGACCTAATTTGATTCGAGACTCAATGAAAACAGTCGTGTTAGTGAGAACTCCTAAAGGTTTAGAAGTTAGATGGTCACTCATTGACTTAGTGATATTATTTCTAGAAATGATATACTAAAATGTGTCGTGAAGGCATAGGATGTTGGGTGTGAAGCTTGTGAAATTAAAGTTTTTTTTTTTTCTCACTAATAAGATCTCTCTCCTTTATTTAAAAGAGTCAAAGAGAAAAGGCAATATGAACATTTTCTATATGTAAGTTACTATAGATGCACAATAAGGATATGAAATAATAAAAATATTGTTTCATCATATAAATGTGATTCCAACTTTTTTGTTTGAAGGAAAATTTTATTTTTCAGTTAAAATATTTTTTCAAAATTGAAATCATATGAGTTATATGATGAGAATAATTATCTTGCAGTTTAATGGCTTGCTAAGAATGGAGTTATAAATGAATTGTGACGCAAAAGCAATTGCAACCTTAATTCTAAATTGTCTTCCTTAGATCACGATCATTTACCATTGAAAAAGGTTGAATGACTATTTCGTGCAAACGTGAATTCTATTAAAAATTTAGCAGATCTAAGCTTGATTATTTTTTGGTTGAGTCAAGAAAATTATTCGTATTTTCGACGATGGTGGGGTATTCTGGTTTTTTTTATAATACTTATTTTTTGCAAAGAACGTTTCTTTATGTTACATTCATCATTACCTTCAATTAAATTTTTTTTTTTATAAAAGATCGCCGAAAATAGTTAGAATAATTCAACAACTAATGGGAGTATGCCTTTGAGTGAATGTATACCATTATTGATAGTGACTACCAAAATTCATAGAACACATAATAATTCTCATAAATAGCATGGAAACAATATATCAATATTATCTCGTCATTTAGATATTAGAAGAAAATATTTGTAACAGGGCTCTGCTAAAGGTACAAAATTCACATAGTAGGAACCTCAACATAGAATCTAAGATTCACTTTACTTATATGATCCAACCAGGGGTTGTTGATCTGTTTGATAAAGAAAAAGAGGAGTTGATAGAGGTATGGATCCATCTCTTGGCACTAATTGAGTTTCCTTTGGATAACCATTGATCGCACATTTATTGAAATTTTTCTTGAAAGAGTTAAATAGATGATTCTCACAGGAGAATTAGATGGTTAGTTTTTCTGTGATGTTTAGATACAAAGTATTGTGAGCACATGATTGTTACTTGTACTATTTTGTTTAAAAAGCAAATGAATGCTGCTCATATTGTTCATATGTGGCCTAAATGAACCATCTATTCAAAGATATCCAATGTATCTAGTCATTTTTTTATTAACGACCTATTGAATAAAATGGAATTCTTTGAATGCTGTTGATGATCTTAGAAAATATCTTCTTAAGAGAAATGATGATCCAGTTGTCTTATATTATTAATTGTCACCTAATGAAAGGTTTTCCGTACTATGAGGTGATGGACATGGGTTTGTGAAAAGTAGTTAAGACTTTATATCTTATGAGACAGTGTATAAGAAAAACAGTTTTTAGGAACTCCTGTTCAAAATCCATAGATAATTAATGAGATGGAAAATAAATAATCTAGTTTTGCCTTGTATACAATTTGGTGTTTCCATTATAGTTTGCTCGTGGGAGTTAGAGGTTGAGATTTTGATAGAGGATAAATATGGATTACTTGATTAAGTCAGTTTGTGATACGATTGTCATTAAAAGTAATGACTAAACTATTGTGGGCAAATGCCCTAATCGCTTTACCCTTAAACAAAAATAAGTGATGGTTATCTCACATACTTTTGTTGAGTACAGAAAATTCATATGAAACCCTAAAGTTGTAAATTAGGTTTGTTGAATGATATTTGTGGTCACCTTGTAGATTTTTAAAAGTCACAGTTGGACTTGCTGCCTAGAATCTAAGGTCTATGTTATGAGTTTGACCTCAATGAGATTTGCGATGAGTCGTCCCTGACTTCATAGTTGTGCAAATGACTTTTATGTATAAAAGTAGAGTCTTTTGGAATGAGCATGTTTTTTGAAAAGTTACTACACGTGAGATTGCGCATGAAGAGAAATGATCATTAAACATCACTTAAGAGTTGTGGTTTGATTATTTTTTAGTTGACCATGTGATTTATCTCCATCATGGTTTTGCTCGTCGTGTACATGACACTGATGTATTCTATGATCATGTGGCGTGACTGAAAGTATTTTTTGATAAGCACACACATTCACCATAAATTTAGTAGTTATGATGAAAAAAGGTATGTTGACATACTTAGATCGGCTCATTCACATGAGTGATCGCCTTTGGCGCTACAAAAGGATAGCGAGCAAAGCTGAGATAATGTGTCATTTAGTACTTGTCTAAAGAGGGATAAGTTGTAAAATACAAAAGATATGTCACCTTAGTGGGAGCTAAGATGAGATCCATCATACTTAAAAGGGCTGTGCATGGTTACCCACAATCCATGTAGCCCGTGGTTTAGCCAAATGTGAAACCCTCTTTAGAGCTTTGGATAGAGAGCAAATAAAGGGACTCGGGTTAGGCGCTAAGATAGCGACTAGACTAAGATCTGTATGGTGTATTGAGATTAGATATACGCTACTTATTTTTGGAAAGAGAACTCCACTGTAACATGTATTTCGTACTATATGTGCTTTTGCAACCAACAGTAGATGTGAGTGAATGGATCCATGCTTTCTCACCGTACGAGTCTTGTAAGTCATAATTGATGACCTTAATTTATTTATATCCTTAGGAGACCTTTGACTAAGTCACAAGGTTGATATTTTAGAGTCTGCTACTTTGGTATGTTATCTATGACCATGAATGATGCAGTCTAAAGAGACAATGTTGGGATAGCGATTGGACTGAAACTGAATGACATGAGAGCGAATGGAAGACTATTTGGTAACACATCGATAATGGTGTGTATTCACTACCAGCAAGTTATGTTACTTATTGGGAGTTGTGACATAACTATGAGTATATTATATTTTATGAAGATTAAGCATTGCTTTGAGTCATTTACACTCGAGAGGGATTATGGATGCTTAGTCTGACGTGATTAAATGAGTTGGGGCATAACGAGACACTTTGAAGGACGTTGCTATACTGGTCTTCTCTTGGAGAGATTTGATATAGTACTTCCATTTTTCTTTTATAGCTGTGCTCGATGGTCGCACAGCATATTTGCCAGTATAAATAAAATTAAGAATGTATTGAGAGATGCTGACCTGGGGTCTTGCCCACTATGTGCGAGTGAGAGATGTAAGAAAGGAACAACCATAGTGGGCACCATTTTCCCTTCTCTTGAGGGTTATGAAGTAGCTCTTAAACCACTTTATAAGCGTTAATGGCTAGCCAGGGGTTACACTTAGAGAAGGCTATTTACATAGCCCCTCCCCCTTATGGATGAAATACTTGCATCACAAACAGAAAATCTTTCTCTCAAAAGGAGTTCTCTCTAGTCCCAACATTTAGGCTGTGGAACATGTGAGTGATGCTCTGGCTTTCTTCTACCACATATTACGTTCTACCATCGACATGATGATTTCGAACGAATGACGATGACGGAGAATTTGTGGAACAACAGTACTAAATCCAAAATATTTCCAATGAGGTAATATAGCTTCGGCTGTATACTTTCATCTAGTATTTCTAACACAATGTAGAAAAAGTTTCAAGTTGCATGGAGGGATTTGTTATGACTACATAGGCTATTTGCCAGTACTTAGCCAGTATAACTGATCTATATTAATGCTGCACTACTCAACCACATCCTCCACGTCGAAAGTATTTTTAAAATGAGGTGGACTTTATCACTTCATCTATGGAGTTTATCTACAATGTCATTTATCCCTTAAAGACTTTCAACATAAGCTTGTACCCTTCAGCTGTTAATCTATTCTTCTTGACAAACCTTTTAAAGTTTTATAAGGGACATTGACTTTTACCTCATTTAAAAGAAAAACATAAACATCAGTATGAAACAGATATATATGATTAACAAAAACTCATTAACCCACCTAAAGGATGGAGGATTTAAAGTTGGCCATTCATGCACATGAGTGCCCTCGACAGGGGCGGCTCAATACAAACTGAGACCTAAGACGAAATTTAAGTTAGTCATTCATAATTATAATACAATAAAATATAAATTATTATATGGAATATTTTCAAAATTTTCAACAAAATGAGATTTTATTTAAAATATTTAAATAAAAGTTTGTTAAATTTAAATAAATACAACAACTTAAAATGAGGCCTCAATGCAAATTTTATACCTCAATTTAGCAAAATCTTAAAAAATATTTAAAATATAAATAATTCTTTGTATTAAATATTAAATTTAGTAGTATGGGACTTTACACACATTGAAAAATATTAAAGTTATTTAAAATTTTATTTAATGGAAGCCTTAGGCAATGGCCTAAATGACCTTACCATTAACCTGGCCTTGGTCCTCGAGAGGGAACGTACTATACATGGACTCGTAAGAAATCCGCCCATGCAGTTTGGAAAATTTTCCGGTCTTGACATTGAAACTAGTGGAAAGTCTAAAATTGGTCCCGACATGAGAATGTACTGCTCGTAACATATGAATGGTTTAAGTCATGCATGACACATCGTGTCATATATAGAGTGCAAGATAAAATAAATTAAGGAGTATCCATCCATGAAAGAAGCCATGATATATGCATGTTGGCATGCCCGCCCAATCTGACTCCTCAAGTTGTTGTCATTTTGTGCCCTCACATTAATGTACGTGGGTGTATGATCATCACTGTATGTAGAAGGGATACATCCATGGAGGAAAAGGTCAGAGGATCCTTGTCCACGATTTTTTTAATTGTTTTTTCTTTGTTGTCTTTAATAAATAAATAAATAAATAATGATGTGCTAGGTTACTTAATAAATTGATTGATGTAGTTTGATGTAAAATGCTATATCTACTTTACAATAATTAAAAAAAAAATTACAATCTAACATCTCACACCAAAACACTTTAGTTTGTAAATTCACTTTTATAAAATTTCTATATAAACCAAGCATTTCTTTTTTCTTCAAATGAAATACATATTTAGGTAATGGAAAAATTAAAATCTAACATGAATTTAATAAAAAAAAATTAATTTTCTTAAAAAATAAAATTTAGGCCAAAAAGAAAAACTCATCCCGTAATCTTGATTCTTGTGGTTTAAATTATTAATGCAATTAGTGTGTGTTGGGTAGCTCGAGAGTCGAGATGAGTAATGTGGCGTGGTGTGTGGATGATGCCGAACTTGTTTAGTGTTACTTAAGCGCGTTTTTAGCACTAAATTAAAATACAAATTGTTGCCCGAAAGACTTTCTATGGAAATGGATGATCATATCCTGGGTAGGGATCAAGCTGTCATTTTGCGTTTCAATCAAGTCGGCAACGGGAAGAAAGTGGGGAAGGACAGGGCAGGCTCCTGGTGCGTTAGGTTTCGAGCCATTTTCATGCCGACGTAATGGCACTTTAGCACCTAATAGGCATGTGAAATATGCGCATTCTCATGAGGTTATGAGAATGACATTTCGTGATAGTTGCTAAGACTGCTTGGGGAAAAAAGTCCGAGAGCTTAGGCCTGCAAAGATAACACTGCTAATAGAACTTCTTCCTTCACCTGTTTTATCCTTTGTTGCTAGTGGATACAAGGGATGATGGAGCTCAGCCAATATCTAAATCACCACCTAGAAACAATACTGACATTGAAGACAAAACTATTCGCCTGATCCATTGCGAATGCAGGCATCCATTGCATCACTAATACCTAGCTCCTCATAAAGAACAAAACACCCACACAGCCTCATTACTTCCTACCATCTAAGCAGTTTAGACCGTCCATAACTACCCGCTCTAAATTTTAACGGCTTTCAAAGGGAAAAAACCCATTGTGGCAAATGATTACAGAGGTGAATTCAGAGAGGTGAGAGCTTCGAGAAAGGTTGTTGCATGGAGAAGTAGAACACTAGATAAGAATTTTCCTGTCTAGAATTGTGCATACCAGAAAGTGCCAGCTTAGAGATATAGTGGACATGATCATGCTTATAGAAAACATGAAAGAAACACACAAACCCACCCAATTGCAACATCCAACATATCGGCAGTAACTCTCTCTGGATCTACTGGCGCTCTACCTGAATTGTCACATGACTGATATTGTACTCTCTTCTGATGTAGTCTATGACCTTGTTCAGAACCATGTCAGCATCAGCCTCGGACTTAATGATAACATGGCAGGCCAATAAGACTTTCCCTACTGTTATGGCCCAAATGTGCAACTCATGGACAGCAACTACCTCCTGCATCTCACAGAGACCTTTCTCAAGCTTTGTGGCATCAATTTCCCTAGGTGTGCTCTCCATCAAAACCTCCAGAATGTTCCTCAGCATCCTTATTGTTGTCCCCAGCACAATTGCAGAAAATACAAGTGTACATATCAGATCAATAATCTTCCATTGAGGCTTATACCATATAATTGCCCCTCCGATCATAACTCCAACACTTTGAATAGAATCCCCAAGTACATGAAGATACGCCCCCTGTACATTAATGTTTCGTTGCTTTCTCTGTTTAGCTCCATACTTAGACTTCCTGTCACCTTCACTGCTTGTCATCAGCAGAGGCTTGATTTGATCTTCTTCGTAAGCATGATAGTGCTCATCATCATGTTTGTAGTGCCTCTCATGATGATGATGTGTCGTAATGGTTATCCCGTGGCTATGTATTTCATCATGACCCCCATGAGTATGACCATGGTCACCATGGCCATGATCATGTCTACCATGTCCATGATCATGGCCATGACCATGATCATGGTCATGTCCCAACAAAAGAGCCATGGCAATATTAACCACTAAACCAAATGTAGCAACTACAAACATAAGAAAGCCCTGAACCTCACCAGTACCATTAATAATTCTAGCAACGGCTTCATAAACAAGGATCCCAGTAAGAAGCCATATCATCTGGATGGAAATAAGAGCACCTAAGATTTCAATTCGAAAGAAACCGTATGATTGGCGTGGATTTGCTTCCCATCCTGATGCCCAGAGTGAGAATAGCGAAATTGCAAATGCAGCAACATCAGACAACAGATGAGCTGCATCGGTCAAAATTGCAAGACTGTTGGCTTTAATACCTCCAGCAACTTCAACACTCATGAAGATGACACAGAGAATAACAGCAATCAATAGTTTCTGCATGGCTGCTGACCGTTCTTTGGCATCTTCAGAACTGGTTTTAGGATCCGAAAATCCACATGCTGCTTCCCCACAAATCTTACTCCCAGCCAGACTTGGTCCCACAGCTGGCAAATCTCCACACACCTCAATTATATGGCCATGTTCAGAATTTTGCACTTCCATCTGAAAATTAAGGAACAATGACAAACATGAATGATTATAACAACAGAATGACATGACAACTTATTGCATCATCGGTTCACAAAATACAGAATGCTCAGGATACTGTCTCAAAATACAGTTTATGCACAATGATAGGAATCCAAGATGGTCAAGACAAGTAATTCAATGAATATAAGATGGAGACCAACGAAGAGGAAATGAAGTGCATAAATATGCGTTTGAACTTCTTACAAGAGCCTAAGAATGCGCTCTTGACAACTGTGCAACGTCATAAAAAGACCATATATTTGCACAAACTCCACCAGTAAATTTCTAAGCCAAGATTTCCTACATATTCCGTACCTGCTGATGGTTTATGGATGAATTAAGCACAACCTACAAACCAAAAAAGTACTTAATTCCCAAATTTGTGTACTTGATCCTCAGCATTCAGCAATGCAGCAACGACAAAAAATTTCCCATGCTAGACCCCAAAAATATATCTCTAGTCCATAAAGCATTTACCTATTCACCAGGTATGTGAATTCCTAAGAAGCCACCGACTAAAAATTTGCTAAAATAATTTTTGTGCAACTCATTATATTCATATTTCAATTATAAGTTCCTAAATGAAACTACTTTATGCCTTATACAGAACATTTTACTTATTTATAATTCTCTTATTAAAAATTTACTCTATTCCTAATCACACGAGCAGTCACTACCAAACTGGCTGACATTCCAGTTTTTATATTTAGCCATCCGAAGGCCTCTATGTTAATTCTAATAGACAAAGGATAAATAAAATGGCAATAGATAGGAACCATAAATCGCAACATTAAGTCATATTGGAGGAAGTATGGTGTTCCCCCTTTTTCCCACATCATTTCACCAAATCCGGCAGGCACCCTAGGTAGGGTGATACTTCATGCTGTTGCCAAAGATCACCGCTAATATGCTTCAAAACATTTTTTTTTTTTTTTTGACAAGTAAAAGAATATGCTTCATTACATTCACAAATGTAAAAAATAATGATAGAAAGATCTTGAGATTTATTTTAGGACAATAAAATGACACAATAAATATCTCATCCTGTTTCAACCTATCCAAAGAAAAATCAATCCAGATAACCATTCTCTTCGCTTCCTTCAAAGACTTGGCTATTAAACTTTCTAGTATTCTAAGTTCCTACCACTACACTTAGAAAAAACAACCAAAGCAGGTGGGACCTGAACTTTCAACTCTATTATTGTAGGTTCTGTTTGTTAAAGGCGCATAATTTTGCTACAGTCAATCACATAGCTTCCAGAACATGTATCCCTCATCAAAAAACAAGGAGAAGAAAGAATAAGTGTAACTTCTGATATCCCATTCTTATTTCAGATAAATATGCAAGTTTTACAGACAAACAAAGTTTTTTACCCTCTGTTGTCTTCCTATATTTCATCCATCATCCTTTAAACGTTTTATGCCAGCTCCACATTGAACATTTCTGTCTGCACCACCATTGTAACCACCAAGTCCTAGAAGATGCCAATGATTATTTCTGCACACCATTGTAACCATCATTGAAACCAAAGTGCTTTTCCCACCAAGTGCTATTTTGAAACCATTGTAACCACCAAGCCCTTGGGGGGAAAAAGCAAACAGCAAAATGGAAACATAGTCTATGGAAAATACACATTAGAGAAGATGCCAATGATTAATTCTGCACAATACTATATCGACCACTACCTTCTACTATTGCCAAGGTATAGTAGACGGTTTCAAATGACTTAACACTAAATTTTTTGAGCCAACAATGACGAAGATAACCCAACAAACCAGCACAAACACATTGTCTCAATCACACTGGTAACTTCGGATCTCCATTGAGACTAAAATAGGCCATCACTGTTCCGTGCTTCTGTACATCATTCCGATTGGCAGAAGATCTAAAAACATCCACAAATCTTAGGTACTTGTAAACTCACTGTAAATCCATTGCATAGGCCAAGGACAGAAAATCAAAGACCGCTAGTTATTTTTTGAAGTGCTGGAATAAACTCTCAGAACTGAACTCGTGACTCATAAAACATGATACAATTGAAGACTTAACTTTTTTGAACATTTCTAAGGCAATTGAGAATTAACTTTCTCACATAATTGAATGATTTAAACCGAAAAAAAATAGCAATGATCCTAAGTAGACGAGCATTTTGGATCAAAGGAATAAAATTATTATGGGTCTGTCGTATCAACAGCAGAAACAAAAACTAAATAGTAATCACCGGTTTATTTATGTTAATTTGGAAAACCTCCAACCACGGTTATCGAGACAAAACGAAATCCAATCATCCATGAAGAACACAATAACGAACTACGTCAGCAATGCTCATAAGAACCCGAGAACTACGAAACCCATAAGCACAAGGCCATGTTGCGTTAAACAGGCACAAAAAAGGTAATCAAATCCCAAACAAAACAAAGAAACACGCTCTCTTCCACCAATGAGTTTGAAAGGGTTTAAAACGAATAAAAAACAATACAAAAACATATTTCCTGGTGAATAATGATCTGGAAGTCAAAGCGGCAATAAATTCCAATGCTCTTAAAACAAATAGAAAAATAATCGACCAAGAGAGAGAGAGAGAGAGATACCTTGAACCTTCAAATATATGATTATATTCTATCTTCGCACAAGAAAACGAAACACTAGAACTAGAAAGTCTCCTTAGAAGACAAAGGGAACGGGATTTTTAAGGAGCTCGGAAGAAGGTATTTTTAGTATTAAAGGCCATAAAAACATAAAACATCAGAGCTAAGATCATCTGTTTCGACAGCTTATACGAATTTGTTTGCTTGTAAATGAATGTCCATTATTGACTTTAAAGGGGAAAAAATAAAGGACAGAGTGAATGCCAATGGAGGACATTGCATTTTTACAAATTTATCCTTTTTCGGCCGCACCTTTATGTTTAACTCGGTTGTTAATTTCTAGTCCTACATTAAATATAGTTTCTATCAGAAATTTAGAAGTAAAGAGTTATTAACATATAAAACAGTTATTATTATTATTATTATTATATACAAGTCTTGCACAAATTTTTCATAAAAAAAAAAAAATAACCTTGCCATGAAAAATTATAAAAAGTCAATTTTTCTTTAGGGATCCTACTTTTTTAAGAGGGCATGCACTATCTATGGTAGTTAAGCTATATTGATTCCAAAAATGGGAAATGGATTCAATGTATTTTGAACGAAACTTTCTAAAATACTATATTTGCTGGTAACAAATGGATGAACTACTTTTAATTTTTTTTATATTCTTGACGCATTTTTGCTTCTAATCGGCAGTGCACTCCATATATTATCCTTTTATTAAAAAAAATTATTTGATATTGTTTATTTTTTGTGTGTAGAACACCATCTGCGTGTCATATACAACTATTCTACTTAACAAGTACACATTAACACCACTACGATAATACGTCCTCTCCTTCTTAGAGGGGTGAGGTTTTTCTTCTCTTTTTAGAGGAGTATCTCTTAGGCTGGAGTGTTTAGTCTGAAGAGCTGGTGATGGCTGAAGAGCTAACAAAGCAATGGGAAGGCTTTAGTCTTACATAGTAGAAGAAAAAGAAGGTCAAAGTGGATTCATCAATCTTGGCCAAGACAAAGGAAAGAGGAAGGCCATGCTTATTTGCAGTGATACAGCAAACAAGACAGTGAATAGAGAAGCTTTCAAGAGGACCATGTCAAAAGTTTGGAACACGGCAGGATGGCTGGAATTCTCTTACATGGGAGAGAACAAATATTTGATAGAGTTTCAAAATGAAGAAGATAGAAGGTCATGGTATTTTGATAGATGGCTAGTATTAGGGGTGAGTATCGGCCGGTCCGGACCGGCCATTTTTGGACAAGACCGGACCAGAACGAATTGAGTCCAGTTCAATTTTGGAAGGACCGAATGAGTTCGGTCCAGTCCCGGTCCAGGGGTTTTCTACCCCAAACCGGATCGAAGAAAAAATAAATAAATATATATATAAATTTTATAAATTAATTATATTATTTTTAACTAATACTAATATTTATAATTATATACTAATACTAATATTTATACTAATACTAATAGTCTAATATTATAATATACTATAGTTATACTTATACTAATATAGACTATATAGTTATATTAAATACTATAAGTAATACTAATACTAATATAGTTATAGCTAAATCACTATAAGTATAACTATATATATTTAGTATGAATGTATTATTATATTCTTTAATGTATAACTATAATATACAGTCCTACTATATATTAATATATTAACATATTATAAGAGTTATGGTATAAATTATAATATATAAATTATAATATACTAAATCACTATAATAATATAACTAATACTATATATATATATATATATATATATATTAGTATAGCTATATATTAGTATGGGGATCGAGATTGATCCTCCGGTTCTTGAACCCCAAAAAAAGGAACTTGTGTAGACTATTTTGATCTTTGTTCCCTCGATTTTGCTTAATTGTATTATAAATCATCTTTGTGTAAAACTATTGACAAATTCCTGATCTTATTACCATACTTTGGATTTTGGACTTCTTTGCTGGAAATTCTTGACTAAGATAACTTGCAGAATTGCGACAGAATTATACGTGTATGGATTTCTTGAAAGTTGTTGATCTGACAGGGCAAAGTTAAATAATTACCTTTTATTAGTGGTTATGCCACTAGATCAGGCTTTAATCATACTGTTTACCTCAAGTTTGCTCTATTTATCTGACTTTGTTAATGAGGGGATACGTACCTTCAAATTGATAACTACTTATTTATCAGGGAAAAAAGCGAATTTTCATTAACAAAGAAAGATTATGGATGGGGCTTTGCTTGTCATATACGTATGGCTAGGTTGACAAATAATTGAGGTACTGAAATGCTGGTTAACATTGATGGTTCTCTACTTTTGGTTAAGGTATCTGACAATCAGTGCCTCATCTGATTGTCCGGTTGGTCGTCTGGCACTGAGCAACGAACGCTAGAGCACCAAGTCCTAAAGTATCATAATGAAGGTCACAATCCCGGGGAGTTTTCTTCAGGCTCAGAGGGGGAGAGTCTCCAATGAACAGAGAGAACATGAGAAGACGGGAGTGTGTAGAAGTAGAATGAATACCTGAGTCTTTTTGTATGATTCCATCATATGGAGGATGGAGTTTGATTTGGGTTGGCTGATGAGATATTTGTCATGTCAACATGCATACCAGATTCGGAAGATTCTTGCATTGATCCTATCCTGGAATATCCTGGGTTTTCTCTTTAAATTTGTAATGAATTCTTTTGAGTAAAGTAACAAATTCCTTCGCACAACCGTCCGGTGTGATCACGTCGTATATTTCAATTTCTTATTAATTGTTCTTGGAATATCCTGGGTTTCCTCTTAAAAAAGTAACTTGTAAGGAATTCTTTTGACTAATGGTAACAACCAAAGCTTTACACAACCGCCTCACCTAATCAAGTAATGTCACTTTTCTTTCTACCAACAAATCTAATGGGAACAATCCTTCACTTATCCCGAATGATCATGTATTATTAGCCTTTAACAACAAATCTAATGGCTCGTATTTTAATTAAACTTCCAAATTTCGAAATGATTTTGCAAGAGAATTCAGTGAAGGATAGTCTACATTCAAAATTATTTTGAAATTTTAATACTGAGAGCAGTTTGGATACTTAGGCCTAGTTTGGAGGCAAGAATATCTCATCTCAATATTCAAATAAGTTAATCTGCTAAGTACATCTGTTATTCTCCAAATAACAGCCCTCTAATATGTGAGTGCCAAGTAAGCTTTCCAACTTAACTCCCATGTGACCACACATTAGGAGATCACGCACATCCTCTCCAGCCCCTCATCCCCTCTCTCCCCTTTCGCATAGAAATAACACAAGCCAAAAATTGAACGAGCAACTAACCAGTTATACAAGCACCATTTCTATTAAGATCTTCACCATCAGAGATTAAATCAATGGCCGCCTTTGAGATCATATATATCTATCTATAATAATAAGTGTCTATCACATTGCTACAGGAATGAACAATACATTCACATTCTGTTTTTCTTTCCGTGTATCTGTATGTTTAGTCTCTACGCAATCCGTTTACAGTCCGTACAAAACACAACGAACCACGTCGGAAGCCACTCAAACTCCTCTATCCAACCATTGCCCAAGTCCAAACTCAGGCCTTGTTGCATCGCTGCCTCTGCCTTACACTAGCATAAACCCACGTCACCCCAACTGTGTTCAACCACCATCAGCCACTCCATGTCCTCAAACGGAAACCAGCACCACGCACCATGCTTCATGGCAAAATAGAAAACTGCATGTCCAATCACCGTAGCCTCCATCATCAACTTGCCTCCCTCAACCCTCGTATCACTTAGGTCTAATAATATATATCGTTGTCACCGCCTACCTCAGCCATGAAGCCACTGTAGGTTAGTTTGTTCAAAAAAAGAAACTAAAACGTAGGAATAAAAAGCAAGCTAACCAGATGAAAATAGAGCTTCGGCAGTCTAGATATGAAGAGGAAAAACACGAAAATGAGAGGAAGAAAAACAAAGGAGAAGTAGCAGCAGCAGCAGCCAGAAAATAGAGGAAGAAAAAACTAAAATGGAGGAGAAGTAGTTGGTGCAAGTAGGAGGAAGAAGAAAGAATTAAAACCCTAAACGCATGGACCAACACGAAAATGAGAGGAAGAAGAACCAGGGAGAAGCAGCAGCAGCAGCCGGAAAACAGAGGAAGAAAAAAGTAAAATGGAGGAGAAGTAGTCGGCGCAAGCAGGAGGAAGAAGAAAGAATTAAAACCTTAAGGGCATGGACCAACACGAAAATGAGAGGAAGAAAAGCCAGGGAGAAGCAGCAGCAGCAGCCGGAAAACAGAGGAAAAAAAAGTAAAATGGAGGAGTAGTCGGCGCAAGCAGGAGGAAGAAGAAAGAGTTAAAACCCTAATGGCATGGACCGAAACGACGCCATTTAAGGAATAAGGGGGCCTGGGCTTAAGGTACACGAGCTGGCCCGAAAACTGAAAGGGCTTGATCCAAAAATAAATTTTGAAATTTTAATACTGAGAGCAGTTTGGATACTTAGGCCTAGTTTGGAGGCAAGAATATCTCATCTCAATATTCAAATAAGTTAATCTGCTAAGTACATCTGTTATTCTCCAAATAACAGCCCTCTAATATGTGAGTGCCAAGTAAGCTTTCCAACTTAACTCCCATGTGACCACACATTAGGAGATCACGCACATCCTCTCCAACCCCTCATCCCCTCGCTCCCCTTTCGCATAGAAATAGCACAAGCCAAAAATTGAACGAGCAACTAACCAGTTATACAAACACCATTTCTATTAAGATCTTCACCATCAGAGATTACATCAATGGCCGCCTTTGAGATCATATATATCTATCTATAATAATAAGTGTCTATCCCATTGCTACAGGAATGAACAATACATTCACATTTTGTTTTTCTTTCCGTGTATCTGTATGTTTAGTCTCTACGCAGTCCGTTTACAGTCCGTACAAAACACAACGAACCACGTCGGAAGCCACTCAAACTCCTCTTTCCAACCATTGCCCAAGTCCAAACTCAGGCCTTGTTGCACCGCTGCCTCTGCCTTACACCAGCATAGACCCACGTCACCGCAACTGTGTTCAACCACCATCAACCACTCCATGTCCTCAAACGGAAACCAGCACCACGCACCATGCTTCATGGCAAAACAAAAAACTGCATGTCCAATCACCGTAGCCTCCATCATCAACCTGCCTCCCTCAACCCTCCTATCACTTAGATCTAATAATATATACCGTTGTCACCGCCTACCTCAGCCATAAAGCCACTGTAGGTTAGTTTGTTCAAAAAAAGAAACTAAAACGTAGGAATAAAAAGCAAGCTAACCAGATGAAAATAGAGCTTTGGCAGTCCAGATATGAAGAGGAAAAACACGAAAATGAGAGGAAGAAAAACCAGGGAGAAGTAGCAGCAGCAGCAGCCAGAAAACAGAGGAAGAAAAAACTAAAATGGAGGAGAAGTAGTTGGCGCAAGCAGGAGGAAGAAGAAAGAATTAAAACCCTAAGCGCATGGACCAACACAAAAATGAGAGAAAGAATAACCAGGGAGAAGCAGCAGCAGCAGCCGGAAAACAGAGGAAGAAAAAAGTAAAATGGAGGAGAAGTAGTCGGCGCAAGCAGGAGGAGGAAGAAAGAATAAAACCTTAAGGGCATGGACCAACACGAAAATGAGAGGAAGAAAAGCTAGGGAGAAGCAGCAGCAGCAGTCGGAAAACAGAGGAAAAAAAAGTAAAATGGAGGAGTAGTCGGCGCAAGCAGGAGGAAGAAGAAAGAGTTTAAACCCTAATGGCTTGGACCGAAACGACGCCGTTTAAGGGAATAAGGGGGCCTGGGCTTAAGGTACATGAGCTGGGCCCGAAAACTGAAAGGGCTTGATCCAAAAATAAAAAAAAAAAATCCACCAAAGCCCACTCGAAAATAGAAGTTTAACAAGGTAAAAAAGTACAATAAAAGCTAAATAAAAACACTACAGGTCAATATTAATAAAATAAAATAATTAAACGTAATAAAAAAATAATTTAAAGTAAAGAGTAATTTAAATATAAAATAATAATTAATATTAAGAAAGAACATTAAAATAAATTGCATGACTTATAAATTATAAAATAATACAATGAAAAACTCGTTAAAATTAAAACAACAGAGTCACTAATTATATTAAATAAAATAATCATTTAATTAAAATACACGAAAATACAACCAAATGAAAATAATTTTATTTTGGCATGTAATGTTATTATGATGTGTATGCTACTTTATTTTGGCATGTATATTATTTTATTAAATTTTATAACATACTTTATTTTGGCATATATGTTATTAGGGTCAGGCTACTATGCCGCCTGACCTATACAGCTGGACGGTTTTTTTTTTTTTCATTTTTCATTTCACATTTTTTTAATCACTTTCTTAATCATTAAGTAAAAACAAATGCATCAATACTCATAAAATCACTTTCTTAATCACTAAGTAAAAAAAAAAATATTTTTGTTTGCCTAGTGGTCAAACTGGGCGGTTCATTTGGGGCGGCATAAAGGCTTTATTCATGTTATTATGATGTGTATGCTATTTTATTTTGGCATGTATTTTATTTTATTATTAGGTTATTTTCTCACAACTAGAGCAAATTGCTCCACTACTAGTATATTTATATATATATATATAGCACTAATTTATATAATTTCGTATATCTATGAGATCTTGCATGGTATGTTAGTTTCATGGAATTTTTTTTATTTCTTTTTATGTAACTTCTTACCACATCCGTGAAACATTGAAGAAGCCGTGGGGGATCCACAAAAACAACTCCAATCTCTCTCGAGGCTTCTATGAACAAACCAACATAATGACTGGAGATGGTGTTTGAAGGCGAAATTCCTAGAGGTTGACGGAGCTGGTGATGTGCAGTGGTGGGTGACGGCAACAAGATTTGATTTCTATGATGACCAAGGATGGATTTTGTAGAAACTTCTTCAAATTAGTGCTACAATAGCAAGGTTTGACTGGGGCTTAATACGAGGTTGAGTTTTGCAAAATGAGTTTTTATTCTATGCAGTGTGATGCGCCTTATTTATTTTGTGTGGAATTGGTAACGTGGCAAAATTTTATTGGTGGCTATCAAAGCCTCAACAACAGTTGGATCGGTGCAAAGCGGTTTTGTATTAAAATATAAATTCTTTTCAATTTCAAATTTTATCTTTTTCATTTAATAATTACCTAATTATTATAACATTTTTAAACTCCTAAACAAAATATAAAAAATATTTTAATTTTTTCAAATATTAAAATAAAAATAATATTTAAATAATATTTTAATTTTATAATATTTTTATTCAATTTTTTCTTTTTTAACTTCTAAAACTCTATAGAACATCATAACTCAAATTATTTCATTATTATTTATAAATTATTTTTATTGAAGAAAGATCTCACGTCCATGTCTAAGCCAGTACTTACAAAATCCATGGATTCCGCATGCAGGCCACCTGTTTGAATATAGGAAAATGCTAGAGATCCCGCTGGGGGATCCCGTTACCTTGTCCCGCTGCCTTTCTTTTTTTTTTTTTTGAAATTTTTTTTTACAGAAAGATTAAGAAAATTATGTTTAATTATATTGTGAATTTTATTCATTTTTTCAAAATATTTAAAAGTGTTAAAAAAATGATTTGAAAAAATATTTAAAAGTGTTTTTTTTTGTTTTTTTCAAATCATTTTTTTAACACTTCTAAATATTTTAAAAAAATGAATAAAATTCACAATATAATTAAATATAATTTTCTTAATCTTTCTATTAAAAAAATTCAAAAAAAAAAGTATAAAGCAGGACAAGTGAACGGGATCCGAGTGGGATCCCTAGCATTGTCCTTGAATATAAGCGTGCGTGCAACATGCTCGGCGTTGCCGCCCTTGTGCATCAAATGACAAGACTGCGATGCGCTGTGAATAAGTGATGCTCACGGGCTAATATTTAACAAAGGAAAATGATATATTGGCAAATATACTACAATTTAATTACAAATAAGTATTAAAAATTAATTAATTTTTAAAAATATGATTTCTTAAAGTGGAAAAAATTAGTTTTTTTAATTAAAGTGAAATAATATTTGAGTTGTCCATTAATTGTAATTCTATCATTCTCTTTTGACAAAATGGATAATAATACCCTCTCTACTATTCTACAACCCGTTTACCATGTGGCATTAATGCCATTAAATATAAGCATTCCACTGATGCGTCATTTATTAAAAAAGAATGGGTCAGATGTCTATGTCCTCCGTTTAAAAATTTCCTCCCATTTTAAAATTAAAACCCCTCTCATTTCACAATCTCTCGCAAAATCCAAAGCTGACCTCCACCACGCCATCCGATACTGGCCACACACCGCGCCATCCATCTGCCGTGCAACGCTGCTATCCAGCACACCACCAGCTCAGGTAAGCATCTCTCTCTGTCTCTCTCATATTTGGTATCCCCTAACATATGGGTCGGAAGGGTACGTATCATTATCCTTAACAAATATACTCCATTCGCAGCCTTTATTATCCTAGTCAGAGATCAGGCTAGCTGCGTTTCAATATTTCTCTTTGCTTGGTTCTTTCCGTCTCTAAGATCAGACTTGATCATAAATAATATATTTTTAGTTGCAGCAATGGGTCAATTCCGGATGCCTTCATTTGTGAGCTTAATTGTATTATCTTACTATGATCAACAAGATATGGGGATGGACTATAATTAATATTGTTTTAACATCTCAGTTTGACTTTTGAGAAAAATATGTTAAATATTGTGAATTTCTAAAGCAGGCACCAGGCAATGACGGACATTACCTGCGCCATAATTGCTCATTTTTCCCATCACCACCAAGGCTTCCATCATTTTCAACCTAATTCCGGCTGCTCCTTCGCTTTCTTCTTCAACACCTTCATGAATATCCTCTCTTTTCCTCCCATACTCATGGCGTTAACCAGTATTCCCATCGCAAAATGCATTAACATCACCTTTCTAGTTGACCTGCTGGGCCATCTGAAGTTCATGGGGATGATGGCTCTCTCTCGTCTGTGTCCTCTCAATCTACCAGATCAACAAGATCATCAAACTGAAGATCAAGACCAATCCACAAATAGTACATACGTTCTTGTAATGAATGGTTCATCTCCGTCCCTAGTCCCAGTCTACACTCTGATGGCGTTGATCAAGAAGAGGGTTCCTGTAATAGAATACAACATTTTTGTTGAAAGACATGGATCAGTTGCGCATGAAATGGCATATTGTTCTGTCTGCTTGAACAGCGTCAAGAGAAGCCATGAGATCAGGGAGCTGTCTAACTGTTCTCACGTGTTTCACAGGGAGTGCTTGGATCGATGGGTAGACGAGGCCAAGGTGACCTGCCCTTTGTGCAGAACTATGTTGCTTCCAGCTGCTAGTAAAGATCAGATGATGATGTTATAGTTCACGTACAGATGATCTCATAGATTCTCCATGCATCAAATATGTATCAGAGTAATTTGGTACAGATTAATTTGAGTAAGTCAAACATGCAGATATATATAACTTGATCATTGTCACTGTCGATGGTACTATTGGTCTGTCTAATGCTTAGTGATAATATATATATATATATATATTTATATTTATATAGGCTGTAGGCATATAAAATCCCCTAATAATTAATTATTGAATTTCATTAGGTTGACTAAATATTTATATATATATAATTTCCCAATATGATTATAGATACCCTCCAATTCATGAAATTTACTATTCTGCCTGCATTTCTATGCCCCGTTTGAATGTTAAGTTCTTTATGAAAAATAGTGAGTTAAGATAGTAAAATAATTTTTGTGAAATCTACCTTAAATGAGTTTAGATATATTTGGATGAGATGAGTTCAGATTTATTTATGAAAAGTTGAAAAAGGTTTTGGATCCCACGTGTAAAAATGTTTTGAGTTGAGATGAGTTTAGTGATTTGAGAGTTGAGTATTTGGAGGTACTTAACTTAAAATTAAACTAAATTGAGTTCCGAACGAGACCATAATCTTCATGACTCCTTGTGATTGGAGTACTAAAACAAAAAAAAGTACTCCAACCACCCTTTCAATAACAAGGTAAAGTTACAAACCTTACAAGAAAATTGCTTGCTATTAACAAAAGTTTTGGTCCCACATTTAATTGTTTTGCAATGGAAATATTTTTCCCGATTCATCCGAAAAGGTTCAAAACAATAATTTTCATCTTAAACTCAAAATTCTTATCTCATCATTACAACTTTTCCAAATCCCAATACAAAATATAATAAATAATTTAACTATTTCTTAACTTTTTCAAATCTCAAAACAATAATAATATTAAAATATAATATTTTAATATTTTATCTTAAAACTCAAAATTTTCATTTGAGAAATTTTAGTGGCCAAGCAGAACCTAAGTGTTTTGGTGAATATTAAGATCCTAAAAAAGACATTTCTATGACATTTGACGGCCTGTCTGATCGAATGTGTTCGAACAATGTTTTTTTTTAATTTAATTTCATTTTCTAATATTCATTCAAAAATGAACAATACAATTTAATTGGAATTTTTGGATTAAAGATAATCGAACGATTTGAAGAAACATTTGAACGGTTTGAAGTGGACCATTCAAACGCTACCATGGATTCATGGAATAATTTTTTAGACTTGGTAATTCTATTCAAATAGGTGCTTTTTTACTCTAATTATATATGAAAGCATATATTTCAGGAAATTTACAAACAAATATATTTCCAAGGTTACATAAATAATTTTCCAAAACAATAATATATATATATATATATAAAATCACCCAAATTTTCTAATAATAATAATAAAAAAAAAAAAACAACGTAGGAAAAAACTATACTCACGTTCAAACTGCAACAAATAATTCCTCTACTTTCACGTTAGAGTGTTTTTACCCAAAATATTTAGTACTTTAGAAATCAAGCATAAAAATAAATCATGTGGTTTTACTTCTTACCGACGGATATGATGTAAAACTATCAAGAATATATTATAAAAAAAATTAAATTTACTTAATTGTATTAGCTTAACTTTTTGGAATATGTGACGGTTTCACATAGGGTGTAAGTATATTGGTCTGGTCTGGTCTATATAATCTTAAAATTTTGATTTTCGATCCGGTCCGTATGTGAAATTTTTGGACTTGATCAGACCGATCGAAGTATATATATAATTTTTCAAAATATTTTATATAGTAATTGTATAAGTTAATTATATAATTTTCATCTAACCTATTAGTATTGACTATATATATGTATTTAAAATTTGGATGATATTGTATTTTTTAATTTCATTTTTTCTATTTTTTGTTTTTAACTTTATTATAATGATTGATAATTTTGCTGATTCTTACAAGAATAAAAAATAAATAGTTGATATTCAAAAGTGTAAATGTTGTATGTTTTTTTGTATAAATGAGCCGAAAATACACATTAGAAATGATTTTGGGCTTTTTGTATATTTGGTCCATTTTACAATAGTCCGAACCAAATTGGACCAACCAAGCTGATAACTAACAGTTCAGTCCAGTCTGTAGGAGTAATTGGTCCGGTCTCGTCCAGAAAAGAGTGGATCAAAATTTTCGATTCGATCCAAAAAACCCTCTCTAATTGGACTGATTATACCTCTAACTTCACAAAATACTATACTAGAAGTTCTGAATTCAAATCTTAACTTTACATTATATTCTATTACATAATAATAGATACAGTTATAGACTATATAAACGCTACCCACTCGTTTTGAAAATAAGTAATATCTACGGTTAAAAAATTTATCTTTTCCCATAGATTTGATATTTACTGAACTTGCGGTACTTCGTATCCTATAACTTCAAATACCATTTCTTCTGCTTTTTTCTTCCAATTTTCGTCTTCTCTCTACGCCCTCGCCGAACACCATCTCCCTCCCAACGTCTGTGTTTTTTTTTCCCTTTTCATTTTTTCCCAGGAACAAAACCAGTGAAAAATTTGTGGGGTTGCTCAGAGAAATCCACGACAACTTCCACCATGTTCTCCAACTGCTTGCTACTCATCGACGATCAAACCCGCTTTTCATTCTTCGGTTTTCCATCCATCACTCCGCTCTATCAACTCTTCGTCCATTAATCCCCGACCCAAATCTCGGAACTTCATTTCCCTCGATGAATCTTCTTCATTCTTGAAAATTGAATCTCCACATTTTAAATGAGATGAATAGTAATGAATAAAATATTATTATAATATAATTTTTTAATATTAATTTTATTTAAAAATTTAAAAAAATTGAATTATTTATTATATTTTATAGGTGAATTTGAAAAAATTGTCATAATGAATTGAGATGAGATAAAATAGTTTAAGTTTTGTTAAACAAACGGGGTAAGTGTCGTTTCTGCCTCTAAATTGGACAATGGATCGCAAGAATCTTCCTTTTAGGTGAGATCGAATTTTCGCTCTATGTTTAATTATGCTCTTGGTTGAAATTATGTGCGCTTCGCTATTGTCTATTGCATCATTGTCAATTAGGGACAATCCAGATTACTACTTTTTATGATGCCTTTTGCCTGTCAGTTTAAATAGGCTATAGTTTATTCCTTTATGTTCATCTTATTCTTCCAGTTTGACTTCGATATTTTTGTTGCAAGGAGTTGAGTCATTTTTTAGGAGCGTGCTGGCGAGCATGGAAAAGGTATACTTAAACAGGAACCCACGGTAAAACAAATATTAGAGCTTGTTCAATTTTTCGGTAGCAACCAAATTTGCCATGATCATTTGGCATTTAGAACATTCGGTGTATTCTTGGTTTTTGATTCTGCGTATTGTATCAGTCATTTATAAGGCTTTTCTATCACTAATTTGAAATTTTGTGAGTGACTTTTTTAAATACCTATTTAAATAAGTAACTTTACTTCTGGCGCACATAGGCAAATACATGCACAATGCACACAAAATTAGTAATTACTGAAATTGTTGGTTTATGAACTGGTTTGTTGGTGGAAATGTTGGGTAGAAACTGGTTTATGAACTGTTTTTATGGCTGGGTAGCAACTGGTGAACTTTGTTGGGGGAAATGTTGGGTAGCAACTGGTTTATAAACTGGTTTGTTGGTGGAAATATTGGGTAGAAACTGGTTTATGAACTCTTTTTATGGCTAGGTAGCAACTAGTGAATTTTGTTGGTGGAAATGTTGGGTGGCAACCAGTTTATGAACCGGGTAATTGGCGGAAATTATGGGTAGTAACTGGCTGATAAACTGTTTTTATGGCTGGGTAGCAACTGGTTTTGTTTTGTTGGTAGAAATGTTGCTAGGGAGATAAATTTTGGTGGAAATGTTTTGCTGAATATTAACATAAGCAGTACATTACACAAGAAATGTGACTTAGCAAGTGACTTGGACAATGGGCCTACCTTAGAGGTCAAGACTTGTTCTCTTATGTTGACGGCACTGTGGTTGCACCCCCCGCCACTCTTCCTACATCCTCTAGTTCTATTCCAAAACCGAACCCAACATACCTCTCTTGGCGTTGCACAGACCAGCTAATTTTTAGCATTATTTTTTCTTCTTTGTTTGAGTCTATCATCGGGCATGTTGTGTCTGCGACCACGTCTCATCAACTATGGGAATCTCTTAACTCCATGTTCAACTCCCTTTCTCAGGCAAAAGAATTTCAAATAAGATTTCAACTCACAAACCTCTCCCGTGGTGATCAATCCATTTTAGAATATTTCAGTAAGGCTCGATTGTTATCTGATACTTTGACCACCACTGGTACTCCTCTCTCCAATAAAGAGTTTGTTACTTGTCTCTTAAATGGACTTGGTCCATACTAAGAAAACTTTGTCACTTCAATCACCACTCGCACAGATCCCATAACCTCCACTGAGTTATACCATCTTTTGCTCATACAAGAAAATCGTATGTCCCATAACTCAAAAAAATTTTCATTCTCAAACTCTCTTGAACCCTCTGCAAATCTTACCTCTGGGCCTCGTGATTCAAGAGGAAGATCATCATACAGGGGAAATCGTTTTCAATGAGGTCGCTCTCATGGTTCCCAAAATCGTGGTTGTTTTCCCCAATCATCCTCTTCCAACTCGCAGTCTTACTCCCAGAACAGACCCACATGCCAAGTCTGTAACAAACCAGGTCACATAACACTTCAATGTCACTACCGATTTGATCATGCTTACCAATATGAGCCTCCCCGTTCCTTCTCAGCCAACTACACCACTCCTTTTGCTATACCCGATACCTCTTGGTATCCAGACTCTACAGCAACACATCACATAACGCATGATCTCTCTCATCTCAACATTTCATCAGAACCGTATGATGGACCTGAGCATATTCGCGTGGGTAACGGACCTGGCTTGCCTATCAGCAACATTGGTAAATCTTTCATCCAAACTAACTCTTCTTCCTTTACTCTCTCTAATCTCCTTCATGTTCCTGAAATCACTAAAAACCTTGTTTCCGTTTCTCAATTCTGCACTGACAATCACTACTTTTTTGAATTTCATTCTACTCATTTTTTGGTCAAGGACAAGTTGACAGGGACGCTCCTCATTAGTGGACCTCTTCGTGATGGCCTCTACCAGTTTCCACCTCCATCATCTTCCTTTCGTCCGTCTGCAAACATTGGCATTAAGGTTCCCTTCAGTCAGTGGCATAAGCGATTGGGCCACCCTTCACTCGACCTTGTTTCTCACATCCTCAACACCAACCGTTTGCCTTATTCTCCCAGAGATCTGAATTTTACTTGTTATGATTGTCCAGTTGCAAAAGCATGTCAATTACCTTTCTATCCTAGTAATATCCGGACTTCAAAGCCCCTTGAACTCTTATGGGCTGATGTATGGGGGCCTGCCCCTTTAATCTCAAGAAATGGCTTTCATTATTATCTATCCATTGTTGATCATTATAAAGATTTAAGTGGCTTTTTCCCCTTAAATTCAAATCCGATGTGCTACACGAATTTAATTCATTCATTATCTTTGCTGAACGATTTTTTGACACCAAAATCCTAATCATCCAAACTGATGCTGGTGGGGAATTTCACCCTTTAACTACCGTATGCAAAACTCTTGGAATTTCCCATCGCTTTTCTTGTCCTCACACTCACCAACAAAATGGACTCGTCGAACGTAAACATCGCCACATAGTGGAAACTGGACTCACCTTACTCTCACAAGCATTACTCCCTCTCACCTTTTGGGATGATGCTTTCCAAACTGCCATATACTTGATCAACTTACTTCCCACTCCAATTCTCCAAAACAAATCTCCTTATCATATGGTCCATCATAAGCCTCCCGATTATACTTTTCTTAAAATTTTTGGTTGTTTATGTTGGCCAAATTTAAGACCCTATAACCGTCCTAAATTACACTATCGCTCCACTCATTGTATCTTCCTTGGATACAGCCTCTCCCATAAAGGTTATAAGTGTCTTGACATTAAAACCAAACGTCTTTACATTTCAAGAGATGTCACGTTTGCTGAAAACATCTTCCCTTATTCTAAACCCTCTTCCCCTCCAACTCAATCCTCTACACCCACTACCCCCTTTCCTATCTTAACTCCTTCAATTCTTGGCCCAAGACCATCAATCTTACCTGATACCACTTTACCCATTTCTCACAATCTGATTTCCACGTCCACTCAAAGTCCAAATCCTAAAGCCCACTCAAATTCTCCAGCTCACTCAAGTCTCCTTCCTCCTGTAACTTTACATTCTTCCATTATTCCTGAAGATACCTCCTCCTTTCCTCTCGATCCCATCGTGCAAACTTCACCTCCCTTAATTCCACCATGAACCCAGATGATCACTCGATCTCAAACAAATTCATTGCAACCTCACTAATATACTGATGGCACAGTTCCGTATCCCACCCGTCGCTATCTCCTCTCCACTACAATGGTACCTAATGAACCCACTTCATTTCATTTGCCTCTCGATACTCTGAATGGAAGCAAGCCATGGCTCGAGAATATGAAGCCTTGATTAAGACTAACACATGGACTTTAGTTCCATCTTTCTGTGCTCCAAATCTTGTTGGTTGCAGGTGGGCCTTTAGGACCAAACTACGTGCCGACGGTACAATCGAACTGAGAAAGGCACGGCTCGTTGCCAAAGGGTTTCACCAGCAACCAGGAATTGACTACATAGAGACGTTTAGCCCAGTTGTCAAGCCATCCACTGTCCGACTGGTGCTATCAATTGCTATCTCGCATCACTGGTCCCTGAGACAAATAGACATCCAGAACGCCTTTCTCCATGGCGAATTAACTGAAATAGTCTTCATGCAACAGCCTCCTGGCTTCGTTGATCCCACCAAGCCTGATCATGTTTGCAAACTCAACAAAGCCATTTATGGCCTCAACCAATCGGCACGTGCCAGGTTTGGACAATTAAGCTCGTGGCTCCTTAGTTATGGCTTTACAGCCTCACAAGGTGATCCCTCCCTTTTCATCTATCACAAAAATGGCCTTTGTATTTTCATTCTCTTCTATGTAGACGACATGGTAATTACTTCATCATCATCTAAAGTTGTTGATACATTACTTGGTGATCTGGCTGAAACCTTTCCTGTTACTGATTTAGGCACTTTGTCATATTTTCTTGGGTTGGAGCTCAATTATTTACCTGATGGAATCATCATGTCTCAAAAGAAATATATTCATGACATTCTCCGTAAAACAAACATGTTGGAAGCCAATCCCATTTCATCTCCCATGTCAGCTTCCTCAAAACTCTCTAAGTTTGATTCTCCCTCTTTTGAAAATGTCACACTCTTTAGAAGTGTTGTAGGCAGCTTGCAATATCTCTCGTTGACTAGACCACCCGATATTTCTTTCTCAGTAAATAAGGTTTGTCAATTCATGCATGAACCTAAGCTTAGTCACTAGACTGCAGTCAAACGTATCCTTCGATACCTCAAACAGTCCATCAATCATGGCCTCTTCTTTCCATATAAATCCAACTTTACTCTTCACGCTTACTCAGATTCAGACTGGGTTGGATGCCCAGATGATAGACGCTCCACAAGAGGCTTTTGTATTTTCTTGGGTCATCACCTCATCTCATGGAGCTCACGAAAACAACACACAGTGACCAGATCAAGCACTGAAGTTGAATATAAATCACTGGCAAATACTACTACTGAGTTAATCTGGTTGCAAACACTTATTAAAGAACTCGGTTTTTCATTGTCTCAACCACCTGTTCTATGGTGTGATAACTTCGGTGCAACATATCTCACTGCCAATCCAGTTTACCACTCTCGTACCAAACATTTGGATGTGGACTTTCATTTTGTCAGGGATCAGGTTGCTGCCCAAACCCTCCGGGTCTCTTTCTGCAGTAGTAAAGACCAACTAGCAGATATTTTCACTAAGCCAATAGTGGCTGACAAATTCAACATGTTGAAGACGAGTCTCACTGTGAAGGATATTCCAATGGACTCGAGGGGGAATATTAACATAAGCAGTACATCACACAAGAAATGTGACTCAACNTCTCTCATGACAAAATACTTCTGCTCTTTGGTAAGGCATAACTGGATTGTACTGCAAGCTTGGGTATTAAGCTTCCTCCAATCCTTCTCAGTCATCTCATCTGGCTTCTCCTCCAAGGCAATATCCAACTCCTGTTGGATCAACACATCCATAACCTCACACTGCCACATGCCGAAGTTGTTGATTCCATCGAACTTTTCAACTTCAAATTTTGCATTTGACACTGTGGACCGACGTCCTGAGCTACTGGCATTTTCAAAGCTCCTATCTCTTCCAAATCCTTCCATTTGAATTTAGAAAATTTAGAATCAAAATTTTAAAATTCTAACCATACGAATGAGTCCGGAACGATCCAAATAGTAGGAAAGCACTATTTGATTGTTGAAATCGAATTCCGAATGGCTTAGATCAAGCCGAAATGGATCTGGAAAGACAGACGGTTCTGATCTTCTGGCGCGTGGGATACACGCGCTACAGAGCTGCTGGGCGCGTGGGGCGCGTGTGCTACACGCGCTGAACGTCTGTAGGGCGCGTGGGGGCGCGTCTGGCGCGTGACTGACACGCGTCTTCCTCCTCTGGAGCGCGTGGGGGCGCTTGGGCGCGTGACTGACACGTGTCTTCAACCTCTGATGCGCGTGGGGCGCGTGAGTTGCAGCAGATGCACGCGCGGAGCTTCTAAGGGCGCGTGTAGGCTCTTCCGACCTCCGTTTTCGATTCCGTTTGCGGCAACGGATTCGTCTCGACGCGAGGAACACCCTGGAGTTGTCAAAAATTGATTTTGAGCAACTTGAATTTTCAGACAGTTCGAACCAGGGCTCTGATACCAATTGTTGCACCTGAAACCTGCCTGAAAATCACACAAAACAATATTTAAGTAGTTCAGCAAATTGCCTACGTCCACTGGAGCCTCTTTTATTGAGTTTGTAAGAAATTTACAAAAACTCTCTCAACTCTCTCACGTACCCTCTCTTTCTCTCTGTTTTTGCCCTCACTTGCTTCTCTCTTGATGCCCCTCCATTTACATGAGCTGAAGCTCTCCTTTTATAGGAGAGGTCAGCCCCCAAGGTTGCTGCCAATTAGCCGTAATCTATGGCTAATTGGCATGTGCAGCTGTTATGGTAGAAAACTCAACCAAACGGTGCCTAATACACCAAAATAGAGAACGGTGCCTAATACACCAAAATAGAGAACGGTGCCTAATGCATACTTGGGTGGTTTCAACAGAATTGACATCAGGCTCTAGTTCGGCAGGACCCATTCTCCATCTGATCTGCTTGGTATGTAAAATTTTGTCTAATTTTTGGTCGATTGGGTATGCCTAATTTGTGCTTGATCTGTGCAAAATCTGTGCTTGGGAAAGATCTGTGTATTTTCTGTCCAAGTTTCAATCAACAGCTGTAGCTTCTATATTTCTAAAATCAAAGACAAATACATATTTCACATATATAAATTTGAAACTGATTGATTCTCATGTAGCTTCGAAGGACATCAACAGGTTTTATTTAGAAAAAGTTGCATTTCTTTCTAAGGTAGGCAACGAAGATAAGGTTAGTCTCATACGCATGACAGACCCCCAAAAAACAAAAAAAAGGAATTTCTGCAGAACCAGATATCGAATCTTTGATTTAGAATTTCTGAAGAGTTCTCGTTTCTTTCCGTTTTAATGTTTACTTTACTCTTAAAAAAACTTGAAAAATACTAACCCAATGCTTGATCATGTGCAATGCGATTGAAGATGATGATGGCTTCTGTGCAATCACGAGTGGAGTTCCAAAACATGCTTCTTGCATGTGTTTCTCAGTTGGAGTTAAAGATAAAGAAGAGAAACAAACAAGCCTTGAGAAAATGCAACTTAATTTGTTGTTTTCTGTTTTCTAGCAGCAGCCATCAAAGCAGTTGTTGCAACTCCACTCAAGCTAGCTTGGAATGCTAACATTTTTCTGAGCTTGGGCTGAAACAAACTCGAGATAATCATGCCAACAAGTTCAGTAATTTAAATTGTAATGGAAAGCAGTGAGATGCCTTAATAGAAGGATTTGTTTCCATTGGATAATACCATGGTTGATACCAAAACTTTGTTTCCATTATGTTATCGATTGCCTTATGATGTGGATGCTGTTAAATTATGTTTTCATTTGACAGCATAGTAATCCCTTTGTTGACTGATTTTTGAAGACTGGGAGAAGGCAGAAGCAGAAGTAGCATCCCTGAAGCGAGAATTAGATGAAGCTTTGCAACAGAGAGTAGCTGGTGAAGAAAGGTCAGTGCAATTGGACGTGGCACTCAGGGAATGTATGCAAGAGATAAATACAGACATTCCTCACAAGAATTGTGGATGTGGTCTATGGTGGAAATGTTGCCAAATTTGATCTTTGACAGGAATTTTGTGGAGACTAAATGTGTATTTGCAAAATATTAAAAAAAATTATTATTAAAATTTATTATTATTTTAACTTTGAGATAACTAGTCCAATGTAGATCTATACCTCCATTGGTTTGGACTTTAGCCAAAACCTCTAATTTTAATCAAAATTTGGACTTGGCCATTGCTAATGTTCTTAGGTACCGCCACCGGCACACTATAGTTCTTGTCACGGTTTTTGTCACTGTTACGGATTGGAATTGTGACGGTGGGGGGTGGGGGGGAGGTTGAGATGCAGATCAAAATGGCTCTTTCATCTCCCACCAATATTGATGGAGGCACGGCTCTAACTCATGGAGCAGAGGAACTGGACATGATCATCTGTGTCATTAGACCGATATCCAAACAGCTATGATGTTATTATCCGGTACAAGAATGTCGGGCTACATACAGACCTAACAGCAATGCAGATTAGTTTAAGCATTAAAGAGAGTTCAAGAGAAAGACACGAAAGGGGGGGCAGCCAACACCATCACCGGCAGTCGCTTGTCCCTGCCGTTGACAGGCGGCAATCACTCGGCCAAAAATACCCCCTTTCCAGTCGGATTGGGCCGGGCCTAGTTTTAAGCTCCAAAGTGTATACTGGCCAACTTCTTTCCTTAAAACTGCGACCGAGTCCGACCTGGTCCGAAGGTTTGTGCCTTTTTTCAATCAATCACATGGGTATGTATCTTGGTGTAACTTTGAGGTGATTTCAATTGTAACATAGAGATTTGGCTGGGCAGAAGGGAACCGGTCTACTGTTCACATTCTGACATTTTCATTTGACATAATAGGTTTGGATCGTAGGATGTGGAATCGATGAACCTCAGAGAAATTTCCAGATTCAGGTGAGTGGATGTACTAATTAATTTATTGTTATGTTTCACAGCTCTCCATGCTCTTGTCCGTTTCTAGAATCGATTGAAAAAGAGCAGAGTGGATTTCATGATTTCAACTTTTCTTTTCTTATTTAGTTTTTCATTCATGTTGAAAGTATCATGGTTCCTAATAGCTCATAAATTATATTATCGATTAAACAAGTCGCGGCTCTTAAATTGGATTGAAATTATTCCCGTAAATCGTACAGGTCTACGAGTACTTCATATTAATCTACAAAGCATGAGACAAGAAGTTTGAAACGTGAGATTCTGTATTGTACATTTTGCTGGTGCGTTTATTTTTATTTCTATTTTTTTTAGGTTTTTGTGAAATTTTTTAATTGACCGAGGTTATAAGCATGACCAGCTTCATTTGTTTTTGTCTCTTCAGTTGAAACACTCTAATAATGATGAGAAAGTTCTGATATTAAAGTTTTTTTTTCAAAATTTTATACATATTCCATAGACTTGGATGCATCCTTGAGAATTGCATTTTTCACAAAAGCTTCAATTTGTACCCTAAACTATTAATAGGTTTTACTTTGCACCATGCATTGAAATTTAACCTTGATGATTGCATAATGTGATCAATATTTGTTCATCTTAATGGCTAGATCTTAACTGAGTAGGATTTGATGCATGCATAAATGTGCTGTAACCCTGTTCTTACTAGCATATAGTAAAAATTTGGCCACTCACTTCTTTGGATATAACCACACTGTCTAGCCAGGTGAAATGCTTGGGTTTGAATATTCTCTCTCTTTATTAGTCATTCTCTTTGCATAATCGTTGTTGTTAACACCACATATCACAACAGTAATGGATAATGTTGAACAATTATTCTTATCTACTGCTCGAGGGGATGTATATAAAATTTTGTCTACACTCAATGCAGACTTTATTAATATTATTATTATTATTATTATACATGAAGATCCTGAAGAGTTCAGGAACATAACGAA